>JAQBSW010000263.1:0-235379 GCA_029291075.1 Eudiplozoon nipponicum
TTTACGTTCAGTTTTTCCATATTGCTGTTATTTAATGTCGTGTGATCTAGCGTTCAATTTTTGTATAATTTAATCTCATTTCTTTCTTCTAAATAAACTAAATTGTCAGGATCATGCGTAAAAGTGCATAATAAATCGTGGCAGATTCTGGACAGTGCCTGCAGAGTTTCACAAAGGACGAAACGAGTCTACTGGATGAATTGCCTATTCTAAATTATACAATACTTAATTTTTACTGAAAAATTTATGCATATATTGAGACTGGTGTTTACATTAAAATCGCATCATCGGTTTAAACAATAAGAGCTAGCTTTGAATGAATAAGTGAGCAAACTTAAAATAATGTTTGATCGCAGGTTAATGATATTCACTTTAGAGACCAATTGATGGAAGTTCATCAGACTCATTATTGTTATATATATATATATATATATATATATATATATATATATATATATATATATATATATATATATATATTTCAGGAACTGCATAAATAAAAATAATTGGTTCATACAATGGCATTACTATAGAGCTTGAATAGCACTAGAAAAAGGATGTCTAATAATGATTGTCTATTTTGAAATATCTTGCTAACAATTTTGCGTACTGTTTATCTTTTTAGAACAAATGAACTAATTTGATGTTCTTTTGAAATAAAGTTAGGTTGAAAGCACTTAAGTAAAATATAAAATGTGTTATTAATTCGCACATTTTTAACTTATCTGAATACAATATTATTATAACCATTTCAATTAATTCATTGATAATATTGATATTAAATTATTATTTTAGAGTAACTATTATTAGTAAATATATTCTTATTGAAAAATATTTTTTTAAATTTTATCGTTTATTAAATAATAGATAATAATAATATTTACTATTATTATTTTATGGTATTATTATTATTACTATTTTTAATATTTCAAAATATCATATGTATTACTTTTTATTATTATTACTGTTGCTTACTTTTCTATAATAATAATAATAATTATTATTATTATTATTATTATTACTATTATTATTATTATTATTATTATTATTATTATTATTATTATTATTATTATTATTATTATTTAAAGCAAAACTTAGTCTCAACAGAAAAAAATTAAAAATTTAACAAAAACATTAATATTTATGATTAGTTGTAGGAGGATGAAGACGACGTGCGACGCTACCTCTTTTGTCCTGGAGCAGAATACTTGCCAAAATACGCACGTTCTACTTTCGTATGCTTTCGCCTTTCCTCATGTGTTGCGTCTGCTAAAGTATAGTCTACTAATTAGCGCCTGGAATGCGAGGGCTTTTACTGCGCGTGATAATCTGCCTTTTAGCGACAAGCAAACTGCAACATTTTTATTTCTGTTTTGCTTTTAGAAGACCATAACCTAATGCGCGTCATGCCCTGGGTAACATACATACATGCCTAAAAGGCAATCGGTCTTTCGCACGAATAGCTTCTGTAGATAGTGTTGCCTTATGACCTGAAACTTAAGATGTTGCTGCGAAACTACTCGAGAGCTAATAAATAAATCAAAGAGTCAAAGGTGTACACGACGTTGATATATTTGCTTCAACTTTAATAAGGCAGTGTCGCTAGTCCCTTCCTTCTGCGACGCAAAATTGTGCCTAATTAAAATTGTAAAATTATTTTCTTAACTTCCTTCTTGACAATTGATAAGCATTTATATAATTAAACGAACATTGTTTGCGCGGGTGGTGATAACAATTATTATAATCAAGGTTGCGGTCTTGATATAAACACCTGACCCATTAATTACTTACATATGTCAGTATAAACTAAGAATTGTATAGTGTACAAAAGGCAATCCATCCAGTAGACCGGTTTCGTCCTTATTGGGAACTCATCAAGTACTGGCCAGAATTTGCCGCGGACAGGATACGAACCTGGGCACGTCTCCGCTTCCCGGAATCTGGTGCTGCTAACCACTGAGCTGATCCTGCCGCACACTGCAGCTGCACACAATATTCAGTCTATGATACTAAGCTCCACCTAATGGAAAAATAGACTAACCAAGTTATATTAGTTAGTATATAACTGAAAATTGTGTGCAGTGTAGTGTGCGGCAGGATGGCTCAGTGGTTAGAGCACCAGATTCCGAAGCAGACGTGCCCAGGTTCGAGTCCTGCCCGCGGCAATAAGGACGAAACCGGTCTACTGCATAAATTGCCTTTTCTACACTATAAAATTCTTAGTTTATACTGACATGTGTAAGTAATTAATGGGTCAGGTGTTTATATCAAGACCGCATCCTTGATTATAATAATTGATAAGCATTTTTGTTAAATTACTGAAGTATAATTCATTTTGTAAATGTTCCGCTTTTCTTCGATTATTTGGTGTGTCGCAAAACAGTGCTGATGCACCCGTGTCAGTACCGCGACGTATGCACTGGTTTTCGGTTACATCAGTGGCTAATCCTTCAGATCGTGTCACTGATGTTTTGCCTGCTTCTGCCAACGTTGGTTTGTCAGCGCAGTCGGCTTCGCCTATTGCGACTTCAGTAACAGGCATACCACAGGTGGGCCAATCTTCTGTTTTACGTTTTTTTAACTCTGAATATCCTTTTAATTGTGTGATAATGTATTGCTGAGAACAGCACTCAGTCGTTGCAAAACATAGCAAAACTACAGCCAGTCGCACGCACTGACAAGCTTCGACCTTCCATGATCATCATCAGAGTACGACGGAAAACTGTTTTGCGGTTTGATCCTCGCTAGTCAGGTTTCTGTTGTACACTGATAATGATCATGGAAGGTTAAAACGCGTCAGTGCGTGCAACTGTTGGTAGCTTCACTATTTTGTTCAACGACTGGTTAAATACAATTGGATTGGTGCTTAATTCAAGATCGCAAACTTTAATTAAAGCGTTTTTATCACCGCCCGCGCAATCTAGTAACGGACGATAAGATATTTCCTTCATTTAAATATAATAATACCAATCTTTTGCGTGACTGCATTTTGTCTTAAACATTGCTGGTGTTGATAAAACCAGGATAATAATTAAATTTTGTCCGTTTGACATTTGCCTTGTTAGATCCATGTGTGCTTGGTCTCCTAATAACTATTACATTAACAGCTTAATAGCTGCCATAGACGCAACCGAAATGTATGCGTAATTATCTTTATTTTGATGATTCCATTTGAAAATTCTGCTGAATTAGCTAACTGAAAATAACACAAAATCAATTTTTCGCTATGTCGCAAAACTACCGATAGTTTTTTGTACAGTCAATTTTTTTAACTCTCATAGTAATCATCTAAGAACATCGAAATAAAAATAATGAGAACTACATTGCATATATATATATATATATATATATATATATATATATATCCACTGATGCTTCTGGATCTGAAACATGGTATGCCAAAATCGGATTAAACGAGGATTGTTGCATTTATATGTAGTTGTACTAAATAACAATACGTAAAATGGACACTGATTTTGGTATCGTTTTATAATAATAATAACCTTTTTCAAAACCATAAATTCAAGCATAACAACATGAGCGGATATTTAGATACTGTTTGTGGCGGAGAACTAATATATATAAAATTGTTTATTAGGTGTTGCGCACCTAGTAACAAATTAGTTTAAATATTACCAGAGGGCCAAACCAACGACAACATGAACGGAAAGTATAATCTCGAGCAGCCTCGTTCCGTGCCTACTGGCGATTCATCATTAGGAGCCGGTATTATATCCTTTACCTACTATAAATTATGATGCGGAATGTCGGAAAATAGGACGCTAAAATCTACTATACGAATGTGTAAACCTGCAGTAGTGAAGCTAACTTCATATAAAGTCTCCGACAATGCGACTTCAAAGACAACTCACGCATAAGAAATATATATATATATATATATATATATATATATATATATATATATATATATATATATATATATATATACCATGCCTGTAAGGGATACCAACACTATGGCTATTGTGTCAGTACCCGATACAAGCACTATGGTTGCCGAAAAGTTACATGGTACCAACACTATTGTAACTTCTTATTTTCTTACATTCCTCACCCAAATATATATACTGGGTAAAGGTATTAATACCGGCTCAGACTGATGAGTCGCCAATAGTCACGAAACGAATGTGCTCGAGATTATACTTTCTGTTCATGCTATCTTTGTTTTATCCTTCTAGTTTTCTTTGGACTAATTTGTAACTAAATGCGCCACATTTACTTACCACTTGCATATTTATTAATTCTTCGCCACAAACAGTATCTAATTGTTGTATTTCTGTTTGACGTACTACGCAGCATCGTATTAGATTATATAGCTAGCAAAATTTAAATTTATAAATTGTCAAACATTTTCATATTTACAGTTCTTAATAATTATATACATGTTGTTTTGTCTAAAACCACGTTAAATACAGGGAATGACAATACTTCAGTTAAATTTTTCATTTCCTTCCATAGGATGAGGACTGATAGTTAAGATCTTGAAAAATTGAAATACGAAGCAATTAGCACAGAGTTAAAACCTGGTGTAGGGAACAAGTATTAAAATTCATGAAAACAAACTTCCTCCAGACGTGAGGTTTGAACGTAAACAAGTTAACTCATTGAGCATATTTGTCTTTCACTATAAAGCAGGGACAGCGACATGTTTACTCTTAGACACTTACTGCTTCTTTAAATGTGGGTAAGGTTTAGTTTAGCCAGAAAGTTACGCGGTTTTTGGGTGATGTCAAGATTGTGCTAATGACCTTCCTAATATACCCATAACATGCACCTCGAAGAGCTGACAACCAATTTCCAGCCCTTAGTTTGCACATGGCGGACTTGCGCTCTCTAGTAGGAAACTAGGCAAATGCATTTACTGTTGCTTGAAAACCAGTTGCTCTAGTAGGAAGGTATTAACCAGACAATCAAATTGAAAGAAGCTCAACCGTCCACCTGCACTACAACTGGTCTGCATACTTTCGATTTTGGCTCACATTAATGTGATTACGAATGCTGATTATTTTATGGTAATGCAGCAGTGCATTGTCATTTTTCAAAGCCTGACGCATTACCGTTTTGATTGGTTGATTTATAGATGGTAGGTGTATGTATGCTTCAATGGAGCTATGCGTATTATTATTTCGCACAAATGCTGGAAACTGGTTGTAATTGGACGCAAAACGCTTTGTTTTATTGATTAATATTTTCATGATTTAGATAAGCATCAGTCAAATTATGTAATCAGTCCTGCATGGAATGCATGTACTGTGGGTGAAAAAGCGTAAATTTGTCCGCACTAAAAGTGCGCCTGAAGATCTCTGCTTCATTCATATTGTTCGTTGATAGCAGAGACAACTATTAAACATACACATTTCCTACTAGATACAGTGTGTCACTTAGAAGGCAAAATGTTCTGTCATTACCATTTCCAAAAAAATTTGTTATAGGCCCTACTTGGTAAACAGCTCATGAGAAAAAAGTGTATCCATCTCCTGCTCGAACTCATTTGGTAACAGTAGTAAATGAATATTCACATCTATACGTATGCATCAGATGAACGGACAAAATTTAAATTGATCGGCTAGTTTTGGTTAAAATGTTTCATTCACTAAAATTCATCCGTATTATTGTCATTTATTTAATCACATTTAACGGAAATGCTTACTGTATAATTATTCATCAAATTCACAAAACATTTGTTTACCGATACCAATTTAAAAACACTTTTAAAATTTGTAAATTAGCACTTTCGATCTATCTTATCAATTGATTTACTGGACAAATGGAACAAATTAATTTTAAATAGAAAAAAGTACGCACAATTATATATTAGCTCAATCTATTCCTATTGAAGAAACTTAACGAATTAAAGTTTTGAATGTGATTAACAAAGCCTCATGGTAATGCCATTACACGAAAAAATTGTTTATGAGTTCACCGTTTTGGACGATGTCGATTTGTCAAAATATCTTCCAAATAGGGAAGCATAAAAACGCACCTAATCATAATGAAAATTGACAAGCGCTTTTTGTGGCCTGCCAAAGTTTTCTCTATACAAAACATGTTTATTTGTATACTTACATTCAACAACAATCTTATTTTGCACCAACAATGTTGGTATGAAGACCGAAAAGCGTGAATTCCATCTTCTACTAAATTTGCCTGCGTATGATTGCCACAGGTACAAATCCATTTACCGATGTCGTTAGATGCAGATTGCTGTGAAGTTTTACCTTTCAAATAAGCAGAGGAATTTCTGTGGTGGGTGGTGTCAGAACTAAGCCATCTACAAATTGTGAAAATGCCAAATCGAAACGCTGTCTATCTTTTATGCGCTTCATTGTCTGTCCACCTTTGCGTTGTAAGTGATTATACGCCGGGTTTTTATCAACTGTCCAGACATTGCCAACGAGATGTATTATATCATTAGTTTTACACTTATCCATAAAATTTAGTAGTTAACAGATAATAATAATAATAATAATAATAATAATTTTTTTAAATAATAATAATAATAGAAATAATAATAATAATTTAAAAAAAAAATAATAATTAATAATAATCATAATAATAATAATAATAATAATAATAATAATAGTAATAATAATAATAATAAAATAATAATAATAATAATAATAATAATAATAATAATAATAATAATAATAATAATAATAGTAATAATAATAGTAATAGTAATAGTAATAGTAATAGTAATAGTAATAGTAATAGTAATAGTAATAGTAATAGTAATAGTAATAGTAATAGTAATAGTAATAGTAATAGTAATAGTAATAGTAATAGTAATAGTAATAGTAATAGTAATAGTAATAGTAATAGTAATAGTAATAGTAATAGTAATAGTAATAGTAATAGTAATAGTAATAGTAATAGTAATAGTAATAGTAATAGTAATAGTAATAGTAATAGTAATAGTAATAGTAATAGTAATAGTAATAGTAATAGTAATAGTAATAGTAATAGTAATAGTAATAGTAATAGTAATAGTAATAGTAATAGTAATAGTAATAATAATAATAATAATAGTAATAGTAATAGTAATAGTAATAGTAATAGTAATAGTAATAGTAATAGTAATAGTAATAGTAATAGTAATAGTAATAGTAATAGTAATAGTAATAGTAATAGTAATAGTAATAGTAATAGTAATAATAATAGTAATAGTAATAGTAATAGTAATAGTAATAGTAATAGTAATAGTAATAGTAATAGTAATAGTAATAGTAATAGTAATAGTAATAGTAATAGTAATAGTAATAGTAATAATAATAGTAATAGTAATAGTAATAGTAATAATAATAGTAATAGTAATAGTAATAGTAATAGTAATAGTAATAGTAATAGTAATAGTAATAGTAATAGTAATATAATAATAATAATAATATAATAATAATATAATAATAATATAATAATAAGAGTATTACGCGAATCATCTAACTCCATCTGCAAAAAGTTTCGCCAATAAATAAGCAATGTTCCATTACACATTTTCTTTACTAGGCCTTATTTCCAGTCCAACGAGCGGTAGCTGTTGAAATGTTCTTTATTGCACTGTCCTTGTTTTCTTATAGTAAGCTGATCTACACAATGTGCCATCATTTCTACGCTTGAGCAACACATCAAGAGCGGCCACAGTACCATCCCCTGTCGTTTCGATTGTAAATTGATTATTCAGATACCATTCTTTGCATGTATTAAGCAGTTCTCCGGCATGCACACGGCTATCACAGATCGCAAATATGACATCAACATAACTAAACGAACATTGGCTGCGCGGGCGGTGATTGCATTTCTATAATCAAGGTTGCGAAGTTGATATAAACACCTGACCCATTAAGTAGTTATATTTTGTCAGTATAAACTAAGAATTATATAGTTTTAGAAAAGGCAATTCATCCAGAAGACCGGTGTCGTCTTTATTGGGAACTCATCAGGCACTGGCCAGAAAATAACTGTTTTATAGCTTCGCTTCACTTAATAATTCAAAGTTCTTGCGCTTGAATGGGCACACAAAAACGCTTTCAAATACACGAAAAAAATTTTTCCAGAGTTGAAGACATCATGTCCGAGATAATTTCACAAATCGTAAACTGATTGAAACGCAGTTGACGAGGTTGTTGTATTCATGGAGTTCAGATAGTCAATTCGTTGTTAATTGTCAGTTATACAGATAGAAAGCTGGTCTATGAATGAATTCAACTCTGGCAGCCATCACGGCTGATATGCCCATGTAAATGTTGGAAAGGACAAACTGTGACTTATTAATTAATGCGAAACTATACAAACGTTGCGTTCATGATATAGCTCTGCTCTGTGATAGTCGTGTGTGCATGCTGGGGAACTGCTTGATAAATGCAATGAATGTCATCCTATTATTACATGTAAACTTAAAAAGGAGGTGGACGATAATCTAGCTTTTGTCGGTGTGTTACTCAAACGTAGAACTGATGGCACAATGTGCAGATCAGTTTTCCGTAAGCAAAGATGGAAAACGAAATATTTGCATTCCAATAGCAACTGCCTATTGAAATAGAAAATAGGCTTAAGTTAAACCCTGTTTCATAGGATATTACGCATTTGTTCGCCAGACTGTTTAAAGACTGAGTTGGATAACGCAATTAATACTCCTATCCTTAAAAGTTACTCACTGCATTTTACAGGTAAGTAAAAACCGAATGATATAATGAAACATGCTGTGAATAAAAATTAAACGAACATTGGTTGCCCGGGCAGCGGCAACAATTACTCTTAATCAATGTGAAATATTAATACAAGCACCTGACATATTATGTACATAAATTTGTCAGTATAAACTAAGTATTGTATACTGTAGAAAAGGCAATCCATCCAGTAGACCGTTTTAGGCCGTATTGGGAACTCATCACGTACTGGCCAGAATTTGCCACGGACAGGACTCGAACCTGTGCACGTCCACTTCTAAACTAGGGTGAAAAATGAAATGCCACCGCAATCCGCACGTAACCTTACCTATAAATGACTGCGTACCTTTGGTCAACCCTGTATATGCAGATGCAGAGGAAATCACAATTCACGCTTGTTGGAGCACATACCGAAAAGTTTGGTGCCAAACTAGATTTTTGTTGCAAGTACGCCTATAGCTGACATGTTTTGTTATATGAAAATTCTACATGCCGACAAAGTCCGTTTGAATTTTGTTAAGACTAGGTGTGTTATTAGGCTACACAATGTGTAATTGATCTCAATAAATCAGCGTTGTCCAGAATTGTGCGAGAAAAAACAATTTGGTCGTGCACTAGCACTAACATGGGACTTTTCAATCTCCATGCAAGACTATTGTTAGTTGAGTTCGTTCTTTTTGAACATTTTGGGGTAATGTATAATTTTATTTACTTTTATGTGGACTGTTTTTTCCACTTATACACAATTATTTTGTGTTCTGTTTACTCAATTGATGATTTATGTAAGCTTAATTTGTTGAGGTCGTGAAGCATCGTGAGTTCTACAGAAGTTCGTTTAGCAACCACACAATGTAGTCGTTTAGTTTTACTATGCGCAATTTTACACTTTAAGCACGAAATTAATGCGTGTGCCTAATGTGTGTTGTTTGTTTTTTAAACTGTGCTGAATACGCCAACTTTGAGCAGAAATCTCGAGCAACTGGGTTTTTCCGTTTTCCCGGTTTGAGCGATGCTGGCGCGACTGTAACGGGTCTTCGATTCCCCTCCGTTTTGGGTGACGCGTCAGCATCAGGAGCCACAGACGTAATGCAGGGCAGCGGCAGTCTTAGCGGTGGCACCAGTTTGGCTAACAGTGTCGTGTGTAGCAGTAAAACAGGTCTGTTTAAGTTTAATTAAACATTTTCTTACTTTTGTGCATCTTAACGAGTCTTCAAATAAACGCTGTCAACTACTATGAGATTATTGGATTATATTAAATGCTTTAAGTCGTAATTTGCACATAACCGATATTTATAATTAGTGATGTAGGTCTCTTGCGTAGGAATGTCCGGTAGAGCCTTTTTTAAATCAAGCGGAGTTTGCCGTCTTCTTCACTGAACCAATGTTTTCGCCAGATTCTCATTGATTTTCACCCATCGAAATATATCTTTGGAAATGTGAATGCAGTGCGACGTAAATTAGTGTCTTATATGGGGAATAAATGTGTCCGATCACGAGACTGCCAGCACCTACTCTATTGTGATTTTAACCAGCGCTCGAAATTGACTCGTTAGCTTGACGAGTAGGATGTTTAAGCGACTATGTCAGTCCATGTCCCAGTCAAGGAATGTTGCTTTTCTTGACAAGGGTCAAAGATGGTGATACATCGATTGGAGATGGGGCACAACTGGTCAACTCGTAGCTCTTGGTCCTGGATAATGATTCCTGCTGCATTGCGGATGGCGGCATCAATGAAACAAGGCAAATGCCTAATTTAAAAAAATGTCAAGGCGGCGGTAGTCATAGCCGTTTATAAGGCAAAGACAATTCGTTTTGGTCTTTGTTAGAATCGGTCTTATAACCCTGTTGGTGTCGTCTTTGTTGCGTCTGAATCTTCGTCAACTGATTTCGATCAGGTTATTTGCTACTTTCATTAATGGAATCACGAATACCAGCTACCATCACCGTATACATAGAAACTGACGACTAATTGAAGCAGGATAAATACTAAATACATTATATAAACGATTCTTGCATAATTTTTCCCTATTTATTTGTTATCGCCTTAATCCTATTAGTTAGTATGTTTACTCATGTAAGTCGGAATTGGCTAATTATTTCGTGAGCAAGAGTATTAATTATTGTTATGTTTATTTTTCCGTAAAATGTCTAGAAATTGCCAGTTTGTTCAAAACCTGCTGTCATTGATCAATTTTGTATGCTATCTTTCCCTGCTGAGTATTTTTTTCTTGACGTGACTTGGTGACGCTTGTCTTCTTCTATTACGAATTGTTCAGATCGATGTATTCTAATAGCTATGCTTTCTGGGCTGCGCATTCTGGGGCTTACACCTTCAATAGGGTAGTTTCAATTTGCTGATTTTATTCTGCGAGTAATTCGATAATTGGCACTACACTGAAAAAAATAATTGTGGCTTTGATTCTTTTTAACTTGTTTAACAAAAACATTCATTATCATGGATACTTTTTGCCCAGAAGCTAGTGGCTGCAATATGGGATAGTAGCGCACATTATGACCTTTTCGTTGATTTCGCTCATAAATCTTTGATTTCCAAAAGAGGACAGGAGTATGCTTTGGAATTGGAACTGCCAACGCAATTGACTGTATGTCAATTTTGCCTACACTGATTGCAAATTTCAGTCTTGAAATCTCTTTACATTGGTATTTTCATTATCTGCTTCAATATTTTTATTTCTCTCGGGTAGTTTTTTTATCGTTTTCTCTTTGCAACAATGAATGCAGGGGCGAATCGGCCTCTTCAAAGTATTGCGGTCACTTATTTTAACCAAAATTTAATTTATTATCCATAAAATCGTGAATACGATGACCTGTGTCCGATTTATAACGAAAGTGCAGAGATCCGAGATGACGGCAATTGCCCACAGCATTTGGATAGCTTCTGTTTTGAGCTCTTAATGCAATTTAAACTCCTATACAATTCTTTTAAAATTCTTTAAATCAAGTTTGCGAGCATGAAGTAAACACCAATCCCATTGTATTTAACCAGTCATCGAACAAAAACTGGTTAAATACAATGGGTTTGGTGTTTACTTCAAGCTCGCAAACTTGATTTGAAAAATTGCTACCACCACCCGCGCAATTAGTTACTGTTTAATTGTATTTCCCTATAGAATTTGATTCTAACACCATTTGCTAACCAATTCCAGCTGCTGGCCGGCATGTAATGGGCCTCTTCTCATTATTAGGTAAGTCAGGGAAATTCCTCACAGTTGCCTTTAGCAGTATGCTCCAGGCTGGGGGTGCTCGTCTGCCTTGATTTGCATACCGTTTAGGAGAAGGCAAACTCTTAAAGCTAATCCGCCATCGCCCGAAATACTATTCAAACTGTGGATAGGGGGGGGCTATAACTGGAAAATATTTGAGAAAAACTTCGATTTTCTGTTTCGTTACATAAGAAACTTGACTACGTTAAGGGTAGAGGCTGCAAGTCGAACAAAGGCTCATAAGTAGTGGAACACTGCTCACACAAAATTTTCAAGGAACTTCAAAGCGCTACACCCATGAAGCCTACGTTTCACTTGGAAGGAGATAGTTTATGCAAAGTAATAGTTATAAGCACACAGAGACAGATTTCTTTTGCGCAACCAAATATTTTTCTCAACATAGCCATGCAGCAGCACCTGTGTGGAAATTGTGTTGTGCGCTGTAATGAAGCTGAAGATGATTCCGGAAAGAAAGAATGGAAACGTGCGTAGAAAATCTTTTCAACTTCGTTTACCTGAATTAAAAATTGAGAAATTACACACATTATCATCATGCACATCCATACAAAAGCCAAAAGTGACTAATGTTTCACTGCCATATAACCATAAGAATCGGGGGAAAATATATAAATAACGAAATAAGCATTAATTTAGACACAAATTATTAGTGAGATTTGAGAGAGAAAGAGTACATAATTATTTTATGTATATTTATCAAGATAACTCATCACAAAGATGTGATAGAACCGCATTTTCAGTTGAAAAAAGAAGAATTCAACCCGATCAAAGACAAAACAAAATCGGAAAGTGTGATGAATCAGATCTTTGTGTAACTGCCCGTGTACAACTATTACCCGCGTACGCAAAACGCGGCATTGAACCAATAAACTTCGCAGCTAACCTTTCCCTACTAAGAAAGAAAGTTACGTAGATGATTCTACTAGACATATGCAACAAGATCGCCACTGAGCTCGATTCGATGCCATATCGTGAAGGGTTTTTAACCAAGAATTATGATGCACACGTAGGCCCCATCCAGGCAGACGAGTGGGTCCTATACTACCCAATTTGGATGTAAGTGACTTCAAGTGTTTCTGCCATGTACAAATCTGTCCACTTTGTTTCTCACGTCAATCTGGTGCTGGATTAGAGGAAAGAGATCTACTGGGCAATCGAGCTGAGGGCATACGCAAAACGTGACCGAGCCAACGAAGTGGTGGGCACTTGGTAGTTGGCAGATTGGAAGCAAAAACTTTTGGGAATCTGTTTCCCGTTGAAGACAACTACGAGTAAGTATATTATTATGAAAAGGCTGCGCGACCAACTTTAAAGAGCCATCATATTGCCTGGCTAATTAAACTAAAATTAAGTGTGCTGACGGTGATAACAATTATTTAAATTGAGGTTGCGATATTGAGATATTTATCAGTATAAAACAAGAACTGTCCGCGGCAAATTCTTGACTGTACAATAAGGACGCAACCTGTCTACTGGACGATATCACTTTTTTACACTATACAATAGTTAGTTTATACAGACAAATGTGTGTGCAGCATGAGACAAGTATTTGTATCAAGATCGCAACCTTGATTTAAATAAACAAATATTACCGAGCTTGCATGGTTTCATCGCCAATGAAGTTATTTGCTTTAACGGAGATAATGGTTTTAAATTCTGCGAACTATCCTGATCTAATTAAGTTAATATTTATTTCTTTATGTGGCGCATATTCCTGGCCACCTACAGAGCATCATGGTATTGGTAGCCATCAGTTGGAAGATACAAGTGGCCTACGGAGACGTCATAAGCACCAAGCCGCACGGAGTATGATGGGTAGACTCTTCTACATGGGCACAAGTGCTGGCTCCACACGAACTGGTGGTTCCTCTAATAAGAGTGTGGACGTTAACCGAACAGTTGCCGGAATAAAGTCAGATGACAGTGACCAGCTGTCTTTGCCCGACCCATCAAAGTTGCCAAAGTCGGTGCCGCAAAGCAGTCTCGAGTTCACTGGTGTTCGCCTTAAAAATCATCGCAGCAAAAAGGTTGGCTAAACAGTTAAAAATATTTATTCCTATATATATATATATATATATATATATATATATATATATATATATATATATATATATATATGTAAAATGTCCATTGCCTCCGAATATTACACAGTATACATTTTAATAGAAGGAGAAAGCATTTAATTAAAAATTGGGTAATGGCCGTTTATTTCGAGAATTCATATACATCCTGGGTTTTCATTTGATTATGGCAGGATGGCTCAGTGCTTAGAGCACCAGATTCCGAAGCAGACGTGCCCAGGTTCGTATCCTGTCCGCGGCAAATTCTGGCCAGTACCTGATGAGTTCCCAATAAGGACGAAACCGGTCTACTGGATGAATTGCCTTTTCTACACTATACAATTCTTAGTTTATACTGACATATGTAAGTAATTAATGGGTCAGGTGTTTATATCAAGACCGCAACCTTGATTATATTAATAGTCTGACTTTTCGTTTTATTTCTTGTTCTTGTTTAAGCTGATTTGTAAGTGTATATATGTATGTGCCTATATGTGCGTCTGTGTGTATACGTGCGTCTGTTTGCTTTTAATCGTCCTCTTTGTTTTATTACAGAGTTATTTCTAAGACCTGGTCAATCTTTTTCTTATGGCTTGAACTGTAACCACCTGTTCGCTTTGTTGGCTGTTACGTTTACAAGTGTTTTCCTCCGAATGTCGTCTTTTGTTTGACATTCCTTTATTTTATCTTGTCTCCTGGTATCAGCGCAGGGTTTCCGAATTACAGTGTTGAATGCTCATTTTATTTTGAAATTTCTGTCCGCGGTAACGATGGTAGTGATGCTGCTTGTCTAGTTGTTTTCTTTCTTTATTTTGTTTCCAATACATTTGAATATTTGTTGAAGTCGGTCAAGTGGGTATTTGGACTTGTCTGGATGCTAGTAAATTGTTGTTGGATTTTGTTATTCGTGGCCAGTCGATTAAAAAAAAAAAAATTATATATATATATATATATATATATATATATATATATATATATATATATATTCGCACTAGAAGGATATCGTCAAACAGGTTTTCCTAAACTTACCATTTAATGGCGACGTACCAACCTCAATAATTGCACGGCGGCTGAATAGAATAACTAAGGAAAATTATCCCAGCGTTAAATTGAATATCACATTTAGCACACAGAGAATCATGAGGTTGGATGCCAAAGATCAATTGCCAATTCTCTCCAAATCATTAATAGTCTACAAATGCTCATGTTTGTGCAGTAGCAGAAGAAGCAAATTGATCTATAGAATCCAGAAATTTTTACTGCAGGAATGGATTAAAAAGTTTGGCACCGTCGGGAAAATAAGCTATTTCGGATCATATATTGGAAACAGGGCACCAAGGCAATTTGGCTAATTTCTCAATTCTCCTCAAAGCAAAATCAGAAAAATTATTTTATATTTATGAAGCCCTTTATATAAAACAACAAACACCTGGGAAATCAGGTATTTGTTTCTCACACGAAGTAGTTTCGCATTACCTTTACTTGACTGGAAATTTCGGTTGCAGAATTTCTTTGCAGTCAAGAAGAAAACATGTTTCTGGGTGAGAACCGCACATCTAATCTTTCCATATATTAAATATAAATTGTGGTTTGACCCTCAATAGTCATACTCTTGTGATAGTCGAAACGTGTCAGCACGTGTAGTTGACAGTAGTTTTGTTATGTTGTTCAACTGGTTAGATATAATGGAATTGATGTATATATCAAACTTGCAAACAACACATAACTAACCGGCTATTTTTTTCTTTGTCAAGTTCATTTGTGTATTGGCACTACTGTTGAATATAGAACCCATATTTTTGTTATTATAATCAAGGTTGCGGTCTTGATATAAACACCTGACCCATTAATTACTTACATATGTCAGTATAAACTAAGAATTGTATAGTGTAGAAAAGGCAATTCATCCAGTAGACCGGTTTCGTCCTTATTGGGAACTCATCATGTACAACCAATGTTCGTTTAATTATATAAATGTTCATTTCAATACCACTTCCCCATGTAGTGTGGTGTCTGTTCAGTAATGACAGATTGCGGATGGTTAGTTGGAACTTTGGGTCTAAATGGATGCCATATGAGCTCTACCTAAAAGAAAAATAGACTAACCAAGTTACATTAGTTAGTATATAACTGAAAATTGTGTGCAGTGTAGTGTGCGGCAGGATGGCTCAGTGGTTAGGGCACCAGATTCCGAGGCAGACGTGCCCAGGTTCGAGTCCTGTCCGCGGCAATTTCTGGCCAGTACATGATGAGTTCCCAATAAGGACGAAACCGGTCTACTGGATGAATTGCCTTTTCTACACTATACAATTCTTAGTTTATACTGACATATGTAAGTAATTAAAGGGTCAGGTGTTTATATCAAGACCGCAACCTTGATTATAATAATTGTTATCATCACCCGCGCAATCAATGTTCGTTTAACCATATTTTTGTTGTTTTAACACTAATTTTTGTTAATTAATTTTCACGTGAAAAAGCTTGTTTTGAATTGAGAGTCATTATTTTTTCTTCCTTCGAGTATTGTAGCAGCAATTTGGGCCAAATGAAATAGGATGTAAATTTTTTAAATTAATTTTGAGCTTTATATAAGATCTCATAGTTTCTAACTTGTAGTGCGATAGAAAAATTAACGAAACCAATTATTGTTAAACTAGATACCATTCAGAAAATACTCTTGAGTGTTTCTCATGGGCCTTTTTTGTTAAATCTTAAAAACAACTTATTATTTATTTTTTACTTTGGGTGTTTTTGATGAGCCTTTTCTGTTAAATCTTAATAACTAAACTTTTTTTTTATTTTTGCCCCATTAAAGTTATCTCCTAAATCTAGAAAGCGATAATTTTTTTAGATAGTTTTCCATTTGGTGCAATTTTGTATAGAATAAACGCCTATGTTACATGTTGGTGAGCACCTGTGATTAATCATTTCCTTCTGTAGCCAAATGACTGATTTTTGCACTTTCGGGTTACGTTCTAGACTGTGCACATTTAGGTGATAGGAGATACTTAATCATCAATGTCTAATCGTATAACTCGGTGTGTTTTCGTTAGCATGTGTGATGTGAAATTCCTCGGTCGATTATACTAGCTGGAGGTTCACCGCTGTAGGTTATTTGTATAATAAACTGATTGATTTTGCCTTCCTTTGATGCAGGTACCGTATTTCCATATCACTAATATTAATTGATTTGGACGCTCGTTATCCAGAATTATTATTATCACTATCTCTCGGTTTTCTTCGAGCTAATGTTCTGAAGAGATCTTCAGGATGCCGTTTGAAAGGTACATCACCAAGTTTCATTTTTGTAATATAGGTCTTCAAATTATAAGGCTTCGTAATGCTACCCACAATATACTGATTTCCTATTATCTTATGATAGTTTCGCTCAGTAAAACAACGTTTGGTTTTCATTCTTTTAAGGGAATTTGACACTTTTATCGGTTTGCTTTACTTTTCTGACAACTGCAATTTGCCCTCCTATGTATGAAAAAGACCATGCATCTGCATACATCTGGCTTAACGAATTCAGCTATTTGATTGAAAACTTGCTGTATCCAGGAGAGGCTTGTACACAGTTATCAACACAGGAGTGTTAAAAACTTGCATTAAATTTGTGGGAAGCACTTCTCATTTTGCGTCTGTAGCACATGTTGTGAGTCGTTTTGTTTATTCTTGGTCAGATTAAAGGGAATTCTTTTATATATATAGTTGTATATATATATATATATATATATATATATATATATATATATATCTAGGGAAAAAAATTAATAATCAGGAGTATGTTTATGGCATATAATTCGCGATTTATTTCGTTACTACGTAGTAACACAGTTACATACTTGATAATATAAATGCATGGGGCTTCCATTTGATTAAGTGAATCAGAACTTGCATATATATTAGCTCTCCGCAACAAACAATATTTAACTGAATCAGAACTCGTCTGCTTTAGAGTTTTATTTCTATTTATTTGCGTCAGTTGTGCGAATTGCTTTGTTAATTGCATTAAGATTTGTGAGTGTGCATGAAAGTGTCAAGCAGGATGGAAAGGGAAATTCACAAATTTTCTCAAACTCTTTGGTGTTCTTAAATTTAAATTAATGTACGGTAACATATGTTTTATACTCACAAACAAGCAATCAATCAATAGAATCTATCTACATTTATCGCAGAAATTGATTTTAAAGTTGTGTGGCACCACGAGTAAAGTCAGCTATATTAGAGCATGTATTTGAAAATGAGTAAACATCTAGTTAAAGGAAAAAATATTAGACTTATACACACACACACACACATATATATATATATATATATATATATATATATATATATATATATATATAATATTTATTCAAAAGTTCCTCCGATATGAAATTTTGATGGATTGGATACGAATCACACAACCAAACAACAAATTATTGTCATACAGGCAAACCCGATCATCCATTGCAATAACACGGACTGGCAACAAATTGAATTTTGTGCTGTTGCGCAAAATAAAGCACTATTGTCATAAACACCACTTCAAATTGCGGAAAGTTATGAGTGATAATTATAATGAAATCTAGATACCTGTGTTGTTATCATGGTGATACAGAACAAAATCATGAACAATGTAAAATGTAAAGCAACTTATAAGGACGATATAAACGTACATGCAATAGCTATATGTGCAAAAGCCGTATAGAATCCCGGATTCCGAAGAAAGTGTGCCACAATTCGAGCTCCGTCCGCGGAAAATTCTTGATAGTACTTAAAGAGGTCTCAATAAATGTGAAACCAGCTTACTTGATGGATTGCTTTTGCTACCTGATGCAACGATTACTTTATAGTTACTTCTCATAAGCTTCATTTGAATATATGTCTATATATATATATATATAGAATGTTGATGAAACTTTTGAATATTTGATCCGGACGCTTACTTTTTATATGAAATATATATATATATGTATGCACATATATATATATATATATATATATATATATATATATATGGGAAGGCCACTTTCAATTTATATATAAAGAGATGTTCATTGGTAGATACTTGAGGACAGTAGTAGAACGAAAAAAGTATGCATATAGGAAGGTTTCGATGAATATAATTTATTATTAGTATTATTCATACTTAACCTAGAGGCTTTAGTTATTTTAAAATTTTATTAATTTAATTTGGTGTATTGCCTCTTAGTGGTTTCATTTTTTATCTTTAAAACAGTTTCTGGTGGGAATGGTCGACTTTATGTTCTATTTTGTGGCTCATACATTACTATAAATGTGTCAGAGCTATGTGGCGGTGAAGCCTTATTTTTGTGATTTTAATGAAGCGCTATTTATGAATGTGATAGTTTTCATTTTTAGAACTGCCCTTAAAGTGTATTATTTCGGAAAACTACCCCCAAACTTATAGGAAAATATGTTTAACGTAGTTGCTTTGTTATCTACGTAGACAGAAAACGCGATTCACACAGAAACTGCTTTATAATAAATTTTATCTATTGAATTTTATTTAAATACTTGTTTCTTTTTATTTTAGCATCACGTGACACTTGGAAGGAGTTCAGAATCGACAAACAAAAAGAGTGAGTTATATTTGCGATCTCTTGCTCTGTTTGCCACGCAAAGTTATGTAGTTCCACCCTACACTATTTAGACTATTCATTGAAAAATTCTTTTGCTCACTAAGAATACCCTTTAATAGCATTTCTGTTCGGTCTTACTGCGTTTTCGTTTTCATACTGAGAAAGTTTTTCGGACTCAGTATAATGCACCTTAGTTTTGTGAATAGTGCTAACTTTATATATATATATATATATATATATATATATATATATATATATATATATATATATATATATACTTGGCCAGTTGGCTAATAAGTTGGCAAATTATTCAGTTCGGCATTAAACCCACACCTCGTTCATCTTTCATCGGATTGCCAGTGCTGCTTGAAGAATACTCATGATGATGATCATTGCTATCATCATAATCAGTACCAACAGCAGTGCAACAGCCATTAGTAACCAATGCTTAATTGCTATATAATTAAAAGAAATAAACAAGTTTAAGAATAATTTTAATAATATAAAATAATGATAATTAGTAAAAATGACAAAATAATAATTTATGCAAAATTTTATTGAAGTAGAGAGATATATTACGGGGAGGATCTATTTCGGATTAAATAATTTACCTGGGAAACCAAGAACTGAAGCAACCTAGACTTATAGAAAATATAATTTTGACCGAGTCAATTTAAAGGTAAGGCCACACTGGAAGTACACCTTCCTTGCAGTTTTCACTGTTTTGCGTCATAAACCCGATCGAACCTCTCAATTCATTCTGTCAAACTAAGGTGAAAAGGTAAGAAATGTTTCAACTAGGAGTCTGAAACAAGATCGCCATTGAGTTTGACTCGATACCATATCGCGCAAGGTTTCCATCCATGAACTTTGATGCGTACGTCGACTTGTTGGCCGATCTAAAAATAAGTCTAAGTATATCTGTGTTAGTTATTTGATGTTGGTAACCTTTATAAACTACGTTTCTCAAACAGTTTTGATCGAATGCCTAAAAGCATATAAAATCATCAACTTTAAAAGACAATTTTTCGCTAGCATATAACAATACTGCGAGTATATATACATTGTAAACACGAACTTAAAAGCAGTTTGGAGAAAGGTGCTCTGGCTTTCGCTACGTCCTGATCTTTGCTTTTAAGTTACAGAGTTGATGTGAGTGATAGGTGATCTTGTATAAGTATGCTAAATTTTAGTGTGCGAATTGCATACCAAGAGACGAAAGAACGACTACTCATATATTAAAAATGGACTGGACAGAATCTCGATTGTCGTCTGTATCGTAAAAATTGACTAATCTACCGTCTAGTAGAACTTTGATGTTGGCATCTTGAATGCATGAAAGTACAGTTCGTAATGCCATATATTACAAAATTATACGGAAATTTTTAAGTTAAAAATCCTTGAGGGACACCATTGCCAGTCTCAAATTTGTAAAACAATTCATTGTTGACTCTTACGCACACAGAAGATGGCTCGTGTACTATTTACAAATTTAGTTGAACATGTTTCGACAGAATATCCTAAAGAGAATTGCGATTCTTCGAATCAAATATAGCCTTGAAGTCTATCGTGACAGCTATTGCGGGATTGTGATGTCAATGTCTCTGCTAAATTATTTTCCGTAACGTAAAAATATTATCTATACAACCCCGTCCTGGCCTGTTCCGCATTGTTCTTCTCTTGTTTCTGATTCACGGAAGCTCTCAGATGGCGTAAACTAATCGAATCAAGTAACCTAGATATAAATGGAATCAGGCTTATACCACAGTGGGTATGGCACAAATTACTTTTTGCCCTTTTTGAACATAGAAATAATGGTCGATTCACTCCAATAAATCAGCATAGTCTGTACAATCCATATAGTACGGAAAAGATTTTTCAACGCCTCACTGATGAAGGTGCTCCACTCCTTAAATATAGTCGATGACAGATTACCGGGATCTCCAGCTATGAGATGCTTATGAGAAAAGATTGACGTCTGTATTTATAAATCTGATAGTTGTTCGAAATTAGTATTCCACACTGGTAATAGAGGCATGCAATCAGTTTTTAGGACTGGTGCAGGTGCCCAAAGATTAATTTTCTGTGTGGTCAGTCCATCGATCAAGAGGATACATCAGAGAGTACACTTGAAGTAGAAACTTGCCAAAAAACGTGTATTGGTGTATAACTAAAAATTGCGTGCTAATTGCTGCTTTGTTCGCGTAATGGATAAGTTGCGATACTGAACAGCATGCCTCTGAATTCAATTCTGGTCGCGGTGTATCTGGCAACAACTTGTGAATGTTTAATATGGATGAAACTAGTCTATTTGGTGAATTTCATTTACCACCTTGTGCAATGTTTAATTTATATCGATCACATATATACTTTTTCATATCATTAAAATCTATTTTAATTGCTAAGCTTATTTATTTAATTTTTCGTAGATGTGGAATTTAATTATATATATATATATATATATATATATATATATATATATATATATATATATTTTTAACTTCACCTGGGTAGAAACCAAAACACAATTTTTAATTCTCACTTTGTGGTTAGCTTATTTGATGTATGTTATTTCGAGGGGCTAATGAACAACGCAATCCAGGAATTAATTTATTGAACAAATTTTTCTTTATATCTTTTAATCTGTAATAGCTAGTCTAATAATGTTTGATGTACTAACTTTAATCGACTGTTAATTGTTAATGTTTCGATATTTGTATTCAATTGTGCTTGCTTGCAGTTCCTATTAAACTCGCGCTAGACAGCGTTTAGAGACATATTTTTCTGTTTCTCTATCAAGGGAAGTGATCACACATTGTCTCCGAACAGAGAGAGGACACAATTATAAAGATTATTTAGTCAGATTGGTGTCAACTAATGCTTAACTGTTTCATTCTATAAACGAACAAACATGCTGGTCCTCGTACGTACCGACGTAATGAGTGCAATAAAGGAATTCTGTTGCGTGTAAATCTGTAAATAAATATACCTTGTCATGTGAAGAAGGCAACACATCAACAAGACGCTTTTCAATTTTAGTCAAAGCTAGATGTTATAATTTGATTCAAGATATTCACCAAAAGTAGATCCGGTGCTTCATGATGGAATACAAATGTTAATTAATAATTAATTGCGCGAGCTTGAGATAAACATCAATCTCGTAGTCACACAACATGTCAGAAATAAGTTGTTGCTCTTTATTGCCTAGTGCGATCATCACATTTCATTTATCTCCGTTCTTTTGTGGCTACGTTAAATGGCAAAACTTGCCTTTATCACACACGTACGTTTCCACCTTGCATGTTCACCATCCTCAGTGCTCGACGTCCAACTGATTAGCGAGGATCAAATCGTAGTGCATATGTAAAGAAAGCTAATTTAGATACTTGACTCTCACTCCAAGTAGTCAGTTATACACAGGAATAACATTCTTTGGAATTATTCTCTTTAATGCTTTGTTTATTCAGACAAAATTATAGCCTTCAATTCAATATATAACAGTTAAATACTGATTGTTGCGGAGAATAAATATATATGCGAGATTTTGTATTAGGAGTTGCGAACCTAGTAACAAATTAGTTCAGTTGTGACCAGAAGGATAAACCAAAGGCAGCATGAACGGAAAGTATAATCTCATGCACAGTCGTTTCGTGCTTACTGGCGACTCATCAGTAGGAGCCGGTATTACGACCTTTGGGTGAAAAATATGGGTTAATAGGACGGTACAATCTCCTAGGAATATCCAATTATAGTACGTGTTTGATGGTTTGTGCGAAAGATTCGTTTAAAAATGTGCACTTGTAGCTAGGCATCTGATCCTTTATAAACCGGATAAACTAGACAGTAAATTCTTTCTAGTTGTACCACTACATTAATAGTAATGACTTAGTAAAAAATTAGTTCACTTGTGACCAGAAAGAAGGATAAATCAAAGACAGCATGAACGGAAAGTATAATCTCATGCACATTCGTTTCGTGCTTACTGGCGACACATCAGTAGGAGCCGGTATTACGCCCTTTAACCACTATATATTTGGTCGAAGAATGTGGGATAATAGGACAGTACATCCCCCATATTCCTCACCCAAATATATAGTGGTTAAAGGGCGTAATACCGGCTCCTACTGATGAGTCGCCTCTAAGCACGAAACGAATGTGCACGAGATTATACTTCCCGTTCATGCTGTTTTTGGTTTATCCTTCTGGTCACAACTGAACTAATTTGTTACTAGGTTCGCAACACCTAATACATACTTGCAAAATTAAATCCTGTTTTATTTCTAAACTAAATCAGTTGGCAAGATGGATTGCAAGCGCATTTGTATAATGTTTAATTTTTGTTAAACTCCAACCTGGGAATAAGTTTTCTACATTTTTGAAATATATATATATATATATATATATATATATATATATATATATATATATATATATATATATATTGCGAATATACGAATTTTAAGTTATATTCATGAATGCATTAATTAAGGTAGTTTTTCAAATAGTTTTGTCAAACGCATCAGAATTTTAGCTTATGCGTTAATGTTAATTGATTTTTCATTTAATAATATTTTGGATGCTGTTAGACCTTCATGAGTAGTAATAGTAGTAGTAATGAACTAGCTAATTAAATTTATCTAGTCATCAGTAGACAAAAATGTAACAGTTGATGGTACGGAGAATGGATGTATTAATACACTGAAATAGTATGATCCTTTAGAATAAGAGTATGTGTGTGAGAAAGAGAATTGAATGAGTGGATTATAAAAACTGCCAAAGAAACGGATAATTAAAGAATTAACTAGAAATTATTATAGAGAAATTCCTAAAGAGGTAAGGTGTGATTATTCGGAAATCATTCTGAAATATCTGCTGGCGAAATTAAAGCAATTTCAGAAGATCGTTCGAGGATAAATGAAGTAATAAAACGTAGCATGCGTAACTATATTTATAAGTAAATATTTGGCCGACTGTATTATCAGTTACTATAATCAAAGACGCGATCTTGTTATAAACAGCTGACCCTTCATACTGTATAATGTTGAAATCGAAACTCGTCACGTACTGTCCATAATTTGCCGTGAACAGGGATCGACATTGGGCACGTCTGCTTCAGAATTTGGTGTTATAACCAATGAGCGACCCTGCTGCAACCTTGATTGTAATAATTGTTATTATCGCCCGCGTAGCCAATGCTCTTCTAATGTATTAACACCTGTTATTTTGCTTTACAATTCTAATCTCTTACCCTGATTATTTACTTCTTCGGATTACTCTAGCTTTCTGTTCTTGTCATTAAATGGTGCCTCACTGAACATTCGGCATATGTATCTATCGACTGCTGTTACATTCATAAGGCTAATCCTAAATTATTTTTCAATTGATGCACTCCCTTCTATCGGAACATTACTTGTGGCAGATTTCCTGCATTTACTTAGTTTGGCCCAATATGTGAATTTGCCCATGTTTCCACACTGTTTTGTATTTCTTTTCTGAACTTTATTTGACGCATATTTTCCCGCAAAAAGTTAAAACTACAGTCCTCTGATGTATTTTCGGTGTCTCCTTTATGTTCTTCGTTTGGTGGTGCACTATCTAAAATGAGTGTTTGCTAAACTGCATTTGGTTTTTGTTTAAATTTTCGCTGCTAATGCCCTTGTTTTTATATTCAATTTGGAATCTGGTACAATCATAGTCTTACGATCATCTCTAGGTTTTATTATCTTTACCTGGTATGATTTATATTTCTTGCGGATATCCATTGGCGCTTAATATGCTCACAATTTTTCCTTTCTAATTTACACATTGGTTATTCTAAAACTTTTAAGTTTTTCATATTTCAAAACTTACTTTCTTTGTTTAAGGTTAATAAGTAAAATAAATTGAGGGATGATGTCAGAGTAAGTATTCTTCCTTTTCAGTATCCGATTATTCTTTCCCAATTCGACATCAGAGGACAAATCTTCCGTTGTTTCTTTTTCCATCGTGAACTGTGTTTTACACATTTGTTTGTCTAAATTAAGACATTTCTCCAGTTACTTTTCATCATAATACTAAATTACAAAACCATTATTGAGGAAAATCGCGTTAAAATTCGGCTTAAGACGTGCATTTTCTCTGTTTTTTTCATGACAATGCAAAAATATGTTCACAGCTGGATCTGACATTAGTTGCTTCATTGGGACACTTTTCATTTTGCTATTATATTACTTTTTAAATGTAAAATATGTGAATGACATACACATTCTTCAAATTTAAATAAATATTGTATGTTTCTTCCTTAAATTAATTACGGCTGCTCAGTTAGAGAACGTTTCGACCCTCCAATGCCACAGATACTGGATTTATTAAGACATGGATATATCGTCGAAGCTAGATAAACTACCACTTTCTGACAAATTATATTTCTGAACTCTATTTATAAACTTGTGTTCACTTTGAGTAGAGGTTGGACTAACCTTCTCAATCTTCTATTATAAATGGGCGATCTGGTTTTCATGTGTAACACATTTAATAATAGTAGTATTATTAATAATAGTATTATTAGTAGTACTAATAACTGTTGTAGTTGTAGTAGCAGTAATAGGAGTGGTAATTGCAGTAGTAGTAATTGTAGTATCAGTAGTAATAGCAGTAGTAGTTGTTCTAGCAGTGGCAGCAGTAGTAGTAGCATTATTGGTTGTGATAATACTAGCTTTAATGAATCATTTATGGATAATATTGGTTAATAAATTTTAAAAATTACATGCAGGGCCTGGCATTGGTTGTAAAGAGGGTAAGTTGCAAGCCTTTAAACCAGATTTGCCCTGGTGCAAATCTCAGTCGTAGCAATCTTAGCAACTACTGATGAGGATTCAGATAAAATGAAACTAGTGTAAATGATCCATTGCATTTGCTCTGATATGCAATGTTTCGATTAGACTCATAGCATGTTCATCATCAAATCCTTCTATCATAGGTTAATTTGTATATATTGCGAAAAGACCATTTTAACATTTAATTTATTTTTAGTTTCACTTTCCAGTTTAATAACTAACTTAATTAATGCAATGTGGTTTCTACTAACGCAAGAAATATTTTTTTCCTTTATTTTTTGTTTTCTAATATAACGTATGATTGGTTTTGCCTTCCTTTTATATGTTTTTTATTTCTTACCTGTCCTATTATCCAATAATTGCTAGTAGTAGACTATTTCTGTACCAATATTGAACTTCAATTTTTTAGGCAGTCTTGATTTATGTTTCAAAATTTTTTGAATTTCATACTTTACTTTTATCACTCGGTTAAAGGCGCACTGTGGAAAGCTTTTTGACATTAGAAAAACATTTTTTGTATTAAATCAATTCTATTATTATTGAATTTTGGTATTTCATTGTTTTGCATTCAATTTCACATTCTTAAATGGCTTGTTGCGCGGTTTTTAGCAAACCAACGAATGCCTTTGGTTCTGCACAGATTTTGTGCTAGGTAATAGGCATTGAAGACAACTGAGTTAATACTGTTGTTCAGAGGATTCCACGATTTTCAGTTAAAAATCAAGTCATCTACGGTATTTGTTGTTTGGTCTTTTTGGAGAAGTTCGTTTACAGTTCGGAATGTGGCTTCGAAAGGGCGGCGCAGCAATAAATTATAATTTATAACTTCGATACCTCAGTTCCGCATAACTGAAAAAGAACACCAAGTCGCTCTCTTATTTTTGATGGTGGTTGATTTAGACATAGATTTCTTCTTATAAATTAAGCCAACTAAACCTGACGAGCATTACCTTCCCGAAGCATCTGCTTTTCACACGTCAATGGCCAGTTACCCTAAATGTTGGTTTTCCTTGCGAAGCGCTATGATCGTCCAATTTAGTTCCACAATTGACTGTCGCGGAATAATTGATAGCACTCAGAGGTTCGTAAAATCTTGATTTTTTTTACATTTCCGGTGGCACAGATTGTCTCTGGTCTTGATTGATGAGTTCTGACAAGTCCCGTCACTCGGTAAACATTGATTCTAAAAATATTTATGAGAAACTAATTGTGGACGGCTTTAGGGTGACGGGACCAGTGAGAACCTGCCAATCAAGGCCGACGACAATCTGTGCACCTACAAATGTAAAGGAGTCAAGATTTTACTCACGAGTGCTATAAATTTCCCAGCAACAATTAATTGTGAAATCAAATGGACCAGTTGTCTTCATTGGTGATATTTTTCATTCGCATCTGACAGATACAATTTTTATTCCTCAATTAATCATTTAACAATAAATGCAAACTTTACATTAAAACTGAAGTCAAGGCTTCAAGTATTACAGAATGGGTGTATTGCAATAGTACCAACAATTTTCAGGTTACCTTTGATAACAAGACTAGTTTGAGCCTTACAGATATGCCCTATTGCTACGGGCCGGTAACAAATTTTTGTGTCAATACGCAATTAGAATATATATATCTTTTCTATTTATTAAAACTCATAATTCATACAAGTCGGAACCATAATTTGTCATTGAATACTCCGAGTTTTACAACGTGTCTACTATTGCATTGGATATTACAACTTCTGTTTGCTTTGAAGTGTATTTTATAGCATAAAGGATAGCAATTACCGGTTTTAGATATCTGTGTATTTTTCAACAACCACTCAACTGATAATGCCAACAGAACAAATCAGCTTCTGTTACATAGTTCAAAAGTTAACAAATTTTTGTTTTAGCGCCTTATCTTGCAAATTAGCATTTGGTAAGCATAAGCACTAATGAGCCAATGGGATGACACCTTTTATTTTTCCTGAATTCGGCATATTCTACTACTCCTTTATTATATAGTATGCTGCTTATTTCGTCATTTCCTAAGCACAACTCCCGCTAAGCCTGTTCAACACAAACAACAGTATGATCGGAAGTACTTGTTTATTTTAAGGTTTGTGAATTTGAAATTTTGACTAAAATAGGATTTATGACTTTCTCAATTTCGAAAATGCAATTAAAAGAACGGTTAACACCACCCGCTTAATTAATGATCATTAAATTGTATAAGTTTTGAATGTGTAACGAAAGTTGAAAAAATATTATGTTCATGACTGCAAAGACGTTTTGCAAGACCACTATGAATATGGGACGCATTTCACATTTTTCATTTGCTGTTGGATCCTCATTGGTCAGTTTGCCGACGTAATCTGATGATTATCATAGGCAGTTGAAACGCATCAGTACGTGTGATGAGCGGTAGTTTTACTATAATGCGTAACTGGACAGATACAAACGGATTGGTATTCACCTGTAGCTCGTAAACTTGATTTAAAAACATGTTTTTACATAATGAACAAGAATTTTTATAATCAAGTTTGCGATCTTGATATAAACACCTGACCCATTAATTACTTACATATGTCAGTATAAACTAAGAATTGTATAGTGTATAAAAGGCACTATACAATTCTTAGTTTATACTGACTTATGTAAGTAATTAATGGGTCAGGTGTTTATATCAAGACCGCAACCTTAATTATAATAATTGTTATCACCACCCGCGCAACCAATGTCCGTTTAATGAACAAGAATTGTCTTTTATCGTAATTGTGCCGAATTCTGTTAAAAACATGGTGTATGACTGCAAAGAAATTGTGTGGTTAACATATCCACTGAAATGCTAATTATTTGAGACTACAAGGAGTAAGAGAGGCATATTCAAGAATTCATACATTATGTACGCATTGTGATTTGAAGTTTGTTTGGAAGTTTGCCGCCGTGCGTCGATGATGGCTGTAGTAGGTCAAAACTCGTCAGGACATGTGCCTGGCGCTAGTTGTTCCATATTTTATGACTGATCAGGCAAAATTAGAATTTATCTCAAGTTTGCTAAATTGTTTTAAAGAACTCGTCTCAACTCTCGCGCTATCAATGTATATTTTAATTTCATTTATTTCTATTTTGTTGTTAATTTTTGTTTTTTTTTCTATATATTGCCAATGATGTAGGCCATAGGCGTTTCAATAAGTTTGGTTTAAAGCAGCAACGGTACAACGCGGAGACTGGTGAGCATGACCGTGGCTTTCTTCTTAATCATCTTTCCTACCCAGGCAGTTCTCCGATCGACGGTGTTGTCGGCCTGCCTCAACATGTCGATCAGATGGACTGTACAGTTAACAAGAAATGTGAGTTGACTATGACAACTATTTTATTTCATGGTATTTTTCCGCGCATTATGTGTATGCAGTGAGACCTTCTATGCCTTAACCGTGCGTGAAAGAAAAATACCTATTACCATTTCCATGGGCAAAACAAAAAGGAACTTTAGGCGATACCACGACCGTTCCTTTCTGTTTTTCTTGTCAAGTATTAAAAACTGAACACACACACACACACATATATATATATATATATACATATTCATTTGTAGATATTTGAGAAGAATATGAGAAAGAAATGGTTCTTGTATCTCATAAAATTTATTTTTATTTTATAAATATAAAGAGTAGCATAAACTTTAAGGCTTCCATTCCAAATGAAATGTTTATTAGCACTTAATGGTATGTTCTTGCATGATCTTGTTGATAATAGCTTGGTCATATGGCTCTTAGAATGGTTGCCTCTTCGAATTGTCGCACTTAATTTGTAGCGCCATCGAACAGGTTGTGTGCACTTTTCGAAAGATGTTGTTGTTGTTGCTTCAGCTATTTGACTAATCAATCATTGACAGTGTACGTAGCGATAGCATTTAAAAAAACTCGAGTTTGCAAGATGTATATAAACACTTTTCCAATTGTATCTAACTAGTCGCGGCTTGCTGTGGCCGCAATTAGAACCACAATGCAACTCATTCTCTTTACCACCGAAACTGCTTTGACCTAACATTCCAAATAATTATTCGCGATCATTCATTAAAATGCAGACACAATGCCACCTAGAAGAGTGATATTGAATTAAAGTGTAACTATATGTTTTAATTAAATAAGTGTTATCAAAAAAAATAAACAGAGCATGATCTAGCAAATCAAATCCATTACATCATTATCATAATCATTGTAATCAGCACCATAAAACTTATGATCATGATCATGATCATTATCATCGTCACTATCATTATCATCATCAGCAGCAGTATTACCACCATAATCATCATCCGCATTATCACTATAATCAGCATCATCATCATCATCATCATCATCATCATCAACAACAACATCAGTGTCATAATCATCATCATCATCAGCAGCAGCAACTTCACCATCAGCATCATAAGCATTGTCAGCATCATCATCACTAAAAATAACGCATCAACGTTATGTAAATGATGCTCTACTACCACCTAGCCATGAGAAAAATAAATAATAATTAAAGTAATAATTATAATAACAATTATGGTTATCAATATAATGATAATTATTATTTTTATTACATTATTATATTAATGATAATAGTAGCAGTGTTATTAGTATCACTACTAATGATAATAGTAGTATTAATAGTAATAGCAGGAGTATTAGTAGCAGTATTAGTAGTAGTAATAGTTGTAGTAGTTGTAGTAATGGTAATAATAATAATAACGAAAGAAATTATTTGAAGCAAAGAGTTGTTCGAATTTGCTTACATCTGCTTGATGTTTAATCTTGTTTATTTTCCAGGAATTTGAGTGAAATATTACAACGTATGGGTACATGGTTAAACGAACATTGGTGGCGCGGGTGGTGATAACAATTATTATAATCAAGGTTGATATCTTGATATTAAAAGAAAAAGATATCTTGATATAAGCACCTGACCAATTGATTACTTACATATGTCAGTAAAACTAAGAATTGTATATTGTAGAAAAGGCAATTCATCCAGTAGACCAATTTCGTCTTTATTGGGAACTCATAATGTACTATCCGCGGCAAATTCTGGCCAGTACATGATGAGTTCCCAATAATGACGAAACCTGGCACCTGGATGAAATGCCTCTTCCCCAATATACAATTCTTAGTTTATACTGACATATATAAGTAATCAATAGGTGAGGTGCTTATTTTAGGATATGTACAAGGTTTGGGTCGACATAATTGTTCCAAAACGAAGAATGAGTCGGGATGCAACTACGCCTTCTGTAACTAACTACTATATGATCTTTTCGAGTCCACCATTGTCCGGGGGCTCGAAGATGCCCTATTGTGCAATGCTTTACACTACGTCAAAGGTTTATGCTACTTATTTATAATCGAAGTTCCGTGCGGCTATCCAATATTTGTTCACCATTATCGTTTCTCATTTAGCTAAATATATATCTTCCACCTAAATGAAATTCTGCATTGCTTAAGCGTCCTAATTGTGCATTGATGTCAATCATAACCAAGGTGGTATATGAACTTCATGCTTTAATGAGTTAAGAGCTGACGTCTGAGTAAGACGCGTTCGCTTTGTCGTATGTGCTGGAATCGCTGGGAGCATGTGCAGATTCGACAAAAAGGCAACGTTGATTTAGGTTTATGGCATTAATTTTACTAGATGTATTTAAGTGTTTTCCACAAATTCGACTGTTTACGCGGATCAATTCTTTTAAACATGCTTCAGCTCGTGGCCTAAAGACATTACCGATGCCCTATTTACCGGCCTGGGAAAATTCCGCAGAACCGGAGGTTCTAAGCAAATAGTGCTTAGTTAAGAAAGATGCAACCAGTTCTTTAATGCTCCTAGGATCCTGTATTCTGGTTTCTGACGTATGTAAAAGAGCATTTTTTGTCCAGTTTGTTTCAATGCTCGCACACTTAATGCACTGACATCAAAATCCAACCTAAGTTTAGTCAATGGTAGTATATTTAAACTATGTTTAACATTTGGTAATCCGATATCAGGCTCAGTGATATGATCAATGTCAACCATCTAAAGAGCGGTAACGTTAGATTGAGAAAAGGAAAGCGAAAGAAAAGAAGCACAATCGAAGATGAAGGTGCCTGCAGCAGCCTGATTTCACTTTTTCATCCTGTACAACTCAGCGGCTAAGGTGATCCATTTTATCCGGCGTGACGGTCGTTGCAGTATGGATTCATTATAGTTCGTATTTTTAAAGGTTGTATATGGGCTGAAAAAAAACACTGTGTCACCCATTCCTAGCGGGGATGATTTGTATCCAAAGTTTTCATTCTCTTAATTAGCCTACCAACCTAGGCTGATACAACTATCTGCTCAGATGCCAGTGACCAAAGTTTTCGTCAGCAACCAAAACATGCCTTTCTTGGATGGCCCGCTTGCTCTCATTCCATCACTACCCATTTAACACTAAGTGTTACTATTTAGTTAGGTTTAGCTCGAGGCTTCACACGAAACGAAAGTTCATGATACTATTTCCGGGCTGACTAGCTTTTGTGGGCCGGTCGTCAGGTCGGAAATTTCTATGGCTACGACTGCTATAATTTTTGTATATTGTTGGTATTTCCGTATTTTTTCCTACGCCATTGGATTGTCCTGTTTGTCTTTCAGTGAGCCTTAGCTAGTCTTATCGGCAAAAGCAGAATTAATCTTGCTGGTATTATTGTAATACTAATGTTCAATCTGAGCCATTGCTTTGAGGTCGGCCGTCCTGTGCTGTAAACATTTAGTCAGGCCGCGTGAAATAAGAGTCGTCTTTGTCCGCCGACTGGCACTAGCAACGACAGATTGAACGTTTTAGACGCTTGCGGTTCGCGCCAACCTTATTTCGTTGGGAAATTAGAGTTCGGTTTTTGTCTTAAATAACTGGAGGTCCTAAATGAGTGGTGAAGGGATAAGAACAAGCGTGCGAGTCGCGGTGGGCAATATCCGTGGTTACGAGCCGAAGTTACTCGTTATTCTTTTGTGAAAAGCCATCTTTAAGAAGAAGAGTTCAAAGTTCAAGTAATTTATTACTAGTAAGAAAGGGCAACCTATTTTTCGCTTCCACCTAATACATAACTATGACTAATTTTGCTAGACTTGTAGCAGTGAAGTGTTGACTTTAAAATGCTGATGTCTTGCTCTACTCGAGGAACAAAAATAATGATTATTTATTGTTGCAAGACAGCTGTAGCAACGAACCGTTCTTGTTCGCTGTTTAGATTTTGTTATGATTATAAAACAAATTCTCCTTTGAGATTTTTTTCGATGGGCGCTATTCAAAGTAGTAGAGAAAATGGAGAAATCACGTACTGACGAGCTTGAAGTAAACACCAACCCCATTGTATTTAACCAGTCGTCGAACAATATAACAAAACTACCGCCAGCCGAAGCGACTGGTTGAATAAAATCGGGTTGGTGTTTAATTCAAGCTCGCAAACTTGATTTAGAGCATTGTTACCACCACCCGCGCAATCAATTATTGTTAAATTGTATTGGCTATCGAATTGTTGTAATTCCTATACATAAACATACACATTCACACAAATAGACATAAATACGTACATACTTTCATAAATACATACAAAATTCATATATATTTATATACTTGCATATATATATATATATATATATATATATATATATATATATATATATATATATATGTGTGTGTGTGTGTGTCTGAATGCATATACATAAATATATTCCAATATAAATAACATTATTAGCAATACATATAAAAAATTTCACGTCTAAACGAAATTGCTCATCTTTCTTAATAAATGTGTTTTGTCTGCTTCCTTTTTAAGAGATACTTTGCTATAAATTCCATTCACAAACAAACAGAAAAATATGTCTCGAAACGTTGGAATGCCCGAAACTAGAAAAATCTACAAACGCACACGTTTGGATAAGAATATTTAAGCATTATTAATGCGCAAGGGAATTCAAAAGATAAAATTTTTACTCGAAGGCCAAATTAAATCAACGTTCTTTTTAGTTTTGATTGAGAAATTATTTTTTCGATGGTTATTGGAATCTTTCTACTTTATTTTAAATTGACCAGCTTGTATCTATGTCTGTCGTTTAGACTACATAGTTGCATACATAATTTGGCCCTAGGTCACGATTATGACCTATCCATTGTGCTTAGCATCGCTAGGTTTAATTAGGATAAATAGGCGTTCACTATTCGCAGGCTATCAGACTAAAGATTGCGTATTTTCTTACGGCTAAATTTTGTCAGTGATTGACGATGGCACCTTGCCTCGTTTACGCGTGCCTTTTCGGTAACGCTCTTGTTTACATGCTTAATCTACCCTATCTTTATCTTCATTCTCGTTTCGTTAACAATCTTTGTTTTATTTTCATGTTACATAATTGTATGCCGATGGCATTTTCTATGATGAAGATGACAATGATTTTGATCACTTAATGTTATTACCTTTAGTCAGTGGATCCGGTCGCTACGATCATGCTCGCCATCACAGTCATCATCACAACCATCGACATCATCACAGTCATCATGGTAATGGACACCACCATCATCATCATCACCATCACCACGGCCGAATCTATCACAATCACCATCACCATCATGGCGGCGGTCGACATGAGCTGACGAGGGTCACTGAGTGCCGACGCTATCTGATGTTTTCGAAAGCTGCTCCGTTTCGGGTAGGTTGAAAACTTTGTTGCCAACTGTTTTTTTCAAGTGAAACTGTCTTCTAAACTACGACGACTAATATTTGCATAGAATTGTCTATTAACTAATGTCAAGTTCAAAGAACCATTTTCGCAACTATAGAGTGAAAGAAAAGGTGAAATAGAGAAACACTTCTGTGGCATCATCTTCTCACTTTTTTAACGAAAAAAGACGCTTGTGGATATTTTATCATTGACAAACGGTAAAATTCAATTACGCATAAAGCGTAAAATAGAGAAATAAACAGAAATCCCATTGTATTTAACCAATAGAACAACAAAGCTACCGTCAGTCACACGTACTGGCGCGTTTCGAACTTCCATGATCATCATCAGAGTACGACGGCAAAATGACTAGCGAGGATCAAACCGCATTGCATATATATGAAAAGCAAAATTAGATATGCGGCTCTCACCTCTAGTAGTCACGCATACATTCTACTTGACTGGAAACGTCGGCTGCATAATGTCTATGCAGTCACGAACATGAACTTTGTGCAAATTTTGTCACTTACATAGAGGTTATACAACTAAACAAGCATTTATTGCGCGTGTGGTGATAAAATACTTTAAATCAAGTTTGCGGGCTTGAAGTAAACACCAATCCCATTGTAATTAGACTGTCGAACAATGTAGGAAAACTGTCATCAGTCACACGTTCTAGTACGGTTTCGTCTTTATTGGAAACTTATCAAAAGACGGTAGCTGTGTGATTATCACTGAACATTCACATTCCGGCAGTGCAGAATCAAAATTTCCAAACAGGAAAAAGCATTTGCACACAGAACAAATGTGCATCATGTCCTCAAACAACGGAATAGTTGGCCTAGATGGGTGAGGTTCTTATTTAAAATAAATGTCGTGCGCGACATGATATTTTAAAATTATTTGATCTTTGTTCATCAAAAAAGCTGCTATGATCCCATCAATGTTATTAATCTTGATATTTCGAATATTAATTTGAAAGCCTTTTTCAGAAGTTCGCTCATCACAGAAATTTTAGACAGGTTATAAGACGTGTAAAAATTTTGTATAAATGGCTTTATTATTTACTACTAACGTTTCACTGGATAAATATTCACCATGTATGTGCGTGTGTGTTATAAATGCGAAGCTTTCTGAAAGATATAATAATATTGACATAAGTGAAACTACAGTGGTTGCATGTTATTTTCACATTGCTCGAGTTTGAAAAATTATTTAAAATTGTATGTGAGAATTATTTTAAAACAATCACTTACACTTTACACCAAAATTTCTAACCAAAAGCGGAAAATTGAACCGGTTGCCATATCAGAATTGCAACTAATTCCATGCCAGAACTGTAACCGCATGCGTGTGGGTGAAACTATGCGCCGAATTAATGCTCTAAAAGAGTAACATAAAACTGAATTTAAATATTTATATGTGAATTGATCGGAACTAGCCAGTGTATCGGTGTTATTTAACTCTCTCTAACCAGTGAGGTCTTCCATAATTAAAGCATATTACAAAGTGGGAAAAAACAACTCTTTAGACGCGAGCAAATTAGTTGTGAAATGCAATCACTATAGTTTTACTTAGATATGCGTAGACCTGCATGTAACTACATTTCACCAGATTCATCTCAGTTATAGACATCATGATTCAAAGCCATACAAAATCCAAAAGTGAACAATGTTTCACTGTCATATAACCATAAATTGTTCATGGTTATATGTTGACTATAAAAGAACACTAGGTCGCCCATTCCTAATGAGGATGGTTTCTATTCGGAGTTTTGCTTCTGTAAGATAGTCTGCCAAACAAGGCTGATGAGCAGTATCTGCCCAGATGCCAGTGGCCAAAGTTTCCTTCTGCAGCCGAAACTTGCCCTTCGCATCTGGCACATCTGCTTTCCGTCAAATACATTTAACAATAAAAGTTACTGCGCAGTTAGACCAAACTCGAGGCTTCACATGAAATGGGTTGATGGACGTGTTCATTTAGACCCTAAACGGTTCATGCTACCATTCCCGAACTAACTAACATGTGCCCGCCGCTCGTCAGGCCGGAATTTCTATGGCTATGCGCCAAGTTATAGACATACACATGTTTATCTAATGAAACGTAAGTAATAGTTATGAGATCTAGGAATAGGTATAAACGAAGCCATTTATACGAATTGCTCATTTGTTTTACTGCTTATCTAAACTTCTCGTGATGATCGAATCTGTGCAATAAGATTTACGAAATTGATAGACGAAATATCAAGATTAACCACATTAACGGGAACTCAGAAGCCCTTTGGAATAAAATATCACGTAATTTTAAAATATCCTGTCGCGCAAACAAGTAATTTAGACAAGAACCCATGTCTGTCTAGACATCGAATTCCGTAGTTTGAGGATAATATTTACATTTGTTCTTCTTGCAGCTATTTTTGCCTGTTCGTAAATATGAAGTAGTTTTGGGGCATGATGCTGGCTTCTACTCATAAGTCGGCAATATAAACGAACGTATGTGTACATTATATTTTAACTTTTGTTCATGCTGACTTTGGCATATCCTTCTGGTCCTATTTTTTACTAGGTCTGAAACACTTAATTTGAAATCGCATATATTATTCTGCATTGCAAGCATTAATAAAATGCAAACAGAAAAAGGAATTTTATCACATACAATAATCGTTTTTTCTCATATTCTTCTCAGGTATCTACAAAGTCATGTTAATTTGACGATACTTGAGAATAGTATGTGAAAGAAACGATTCTTGTACCTGATAAAATTCTTTTTTCTATTTGCATTATATATATATATATATATATATATATATATATATGTATATTCATTGTACCCTTCCTGTGTGCAAAAACAAAAAGAAATTTTATCAGATATAAGAAAATTTTCTTTCTCATGGTCTTCTCAAATATCTACTCATGAACATATCTTTATATATAAATTGGAAAGCAAAACAAGATATGTTCATGAGTAGATGAGAAGAGAAAATTTTCTTATATCTGATAAAATTTCTTTTTGTTTTTGCACACAAGAAGGGTACAATGAATTTGATTAAAGCTCGCATTTCAAAAGAATATATATGTAGATCGATTTTATTACCGCATTTACATTGAGAAACTGAAAATGTAATTACATTTGACTTTTTCTTGAGATGCCGTGATGTTTCTATTCATTTGCTGATGCACAGAACCAGTCTTTTTGATTGTGATATTAATGTGTATGTCACGTGATCCTTCTGCAGGACTGAAGACATTTTCTAACACAACTAAGATTACAGTCAAGCAGAAATAAACCGAAGTATAAACAAAAAGAGTGATGGTTTACTGGAAAGCTAAAGTGGACGGTAATACCCTTTTTGAATCAATAGGATCAGCTGCAATCAAACAACTGAGCTTCAAACATAATTGTCTTTTTTGCCTGATCCTTTTTGTGCGAAACCAGGTGGTTTTCCTCTGTCCACAGCTTGTCACCGAATATTTTGGGATCGTCTTCAGAGCCTCTTTTTCAGCAGTAAGGTCATTGTATCAATAAATTAGACAATTATCAATTCAAGTGACAAATTTCCTTTAAACGGCTTCGTTTATACTTCCGTGTAGATTTCTTAACCATAACTGACTTTTCATCAGATGAGTGTACTTAATTGTTTGTGTGCATGCGTACAGTGTGGAATTACAAAGATCTAATAACAGTTACTGACGTTTATGTAGAAAGGCTACGCGACGTGTGTGTTCGTTTGTTCAATAGGGCCGTGAAATGATCAATTAAATATAATTAACTGCACGTACACGTCCATCTAAATGAAACTACAGTGATTAATGTATTTGGTTTTCCTTACTTTGTTAAACTACTATGTCCTAGTGACTATCATCGTTAGAAAAGGTTCAAGATAATGCCAATACACCGGTCGTAAATTCCTGTCAGCGTAAATATTCCAGATTAAGTAAATTCATATGCTTAATTAAGATAAGAAGTTGGAATAGATGAAGGTCAGAAAAGAAAATTCAGAAAATTGCTTACTCAAAGAAAGATTAATTAATATTGAAAGAAAGGGCGGTATTTAACATAAAATGTTGCACTCTATAAGAGACCTGAGCTAATAGAAACTGTGACATGGTTAGTAATAAAGAGTAAAATTAAAACGTCATCCTAGAATTAGTTTGGGAACTTTAATTATCGCTTCCCGCCATCCATAAATTAATCGTAATTAAAATTTCTTACTCTTTTACTTGAGTGTGTTTCTGAATTTTATCAGTAAAATGTCTGCTTCTCGTCAGTAGTTAATGCTGTTTTCCAAGTCCATCCTAATTAGATGAATGAGCATGTGCAGGTAATTATAGTTAACTTATTTTTATGCGGTTCTATTCACATACACAGTAATTGTTATGTGATAATTAAAATTTTACTTAGATAAGCGTACACATGCAGCTAATTATTATTCACAGAATGATATACGGTGATAGATACATTCACACAAAAATTCAAGACACACAATTATCTAGTGAAAAGACATGTACGATTAAGTAATCTATCAGTAAGTGTAAATAAATATTGCCTTTTAAATTAAATTTAACACGACTTCATGAGTACTATATTTTTACGTTTAATGAGCCTCAGGTTGACAGAAGCTCCTAATAGACTGTCCCCAAATATTCGGTGCCAAAATATGAACTTTGAAGAATAAAGCCTTGTTTCGTAAAAGTGGATCAGGTGATTATTTAATTTTCTGTCGTAAAAAAACATTTCTGTTGAATAATTTACTTTTGTTGTTTTATAAATATGTTTCAGACCAGTATACTAATACTGTATAGGATTGCACATTAGAATTAGACGTTTTGTTATTTATTTGATATCAATATTGTGATTACTTATTTTATGTTTCTAAAATTTTGTTTTCATTTCAGTCACCGCAGGATTATCGTCAAACACGAGGTTATGGGCATTGTAAGTTTTAAATAAATGTTAATCACAATTTGCTAATCATTTTTTGCGCGGGTCCTGATAAAATTGGTCTAAATCTATGTTTATAGCTTGATATAATCTCCGATTTCATTATATATATTTTTAAAATTATAAACTAAGCATTGGATAAGTTATCAAAGGAAATTCCTCTTGTAGACCAGTTTTGTCTTTATGTGGTACTCGTCAAGAACTGTCGATAATTTTTCCGAGGACAGATCTCAAACCGGGGCAGATTCGATTCTTCAGTGTATGGTTCTATCTGCTGTGCTGTCCTGTCGTATCATAAACCCAATTTTCAGTTATATACGAACATACAATAAAATAAGGTAGAAACAGTTCTACCGGATGAATTGGGTTTGCTATCTAATACAATGCTTAGTTTATACTGGCATATATATATATATATATATATATATATATATATATATATATATATATATATATATGAGAGAGAGAGAGAGATTGGTGTTTATCTCAAGCTCGCAAACTTGATTTAAATAATTTCTATTAAAGTTAGGGAAATATCTATCGTACGATAAAGTTACTAAAGAATCTAGAATTCTTTCAATGAAAATAATCTATATTAAATGTCCTATCCGCAATTCATGAAGCCTAATATGTACTGTAAAATACTAACGCCCAATCAGGATTACCCTTAAGTCTGGTTAAGTTTATGCGTTCAGTGGCATTTAGTTCATTTGAGCAGTTAGCTAGAATTAAAGGCTTTTATTGTATGCCACAAACCCGCTTTAGAAAACTGCTTTTACAGTGTTTATTCCAAAATCTGCGGAGTTTGGATGTTACAACTAAAGGCTTCCGCTTAGCTTAGGACAGCTGGAAAAGGAGAATATTTCTACAAAGGGCAAAAGCTGTTTATAAAGTTAACATCTGAAAACCGACCGATTTGCAATATTTTCCAAAGAAGTGAATAGGAAATGCATATTGTGTAAGAACTTCGCTGCAACATTCATACTCATTTAAATAAACGAAATATTCTTTAGAAATGCGAGCTTTAATAAAATTCATTGTACCCTTCCTGTGTGCAAAAACAAAAAGAAATTTTCTTATATCTGATAAAAACGAAATATGTTCGTACGTGAACTGAACATTATCTTGTGAACTGTTTGTGTATGTGTGTGTGTATGAATGCCTAAGCATATTAGTTTTCCGTTTCCTGTTCGTTTTTGTATAATGTACGTTCTTGTACAGCTTAATTATCCTTGACTTTCATAATTGATTATATCCAATACCAGATATTGCAGTCGAGTTGAGTTTGGGCGAAAAGAAAATGAACTTTTTTACGGATTTGTGTATGACTTACTTATGCTAAATTTAGGTTTCAATACACGGCTTATTTCTCAATTCAGATTGAATACTGCAAAGATGCTATTTGCAACGAAAATTTCTCGCTTTATACCTAACCCGATGTGGTTTGACGTTCTCGTATCGCAATTTGGCTCACATTAAATATTAATGCCGATGATTTGAAAAAGATTTTGTCAGACAGATCTCCTGGCGGCGTACAAATTGACACTTGTCAACTTGTCGCAGTATTTAAACGTCTATGTGTTTTCTTTAAATCAAGTTTGCGAGCTTGAAGTAAACATCAATCCCATTGTATTTAACCAGTCGTCGAACAACATAACATGTTCATCATGTTGTTCTTTGTCTAAATGTGATCAATTAACAAATAAATTCAAAGAGATATTAGAATTTAGAATGAAAATGTGGATATATATATATATATATATATATATATATATTAGTTTTCTGTGATAAAGAATATAGAAATAACACATTTTCAAGTAAATTTATTGATTACAAGCACATCTTATGCAACAGATATTCCTATCGTTTATAAATAAGGTACCGCTTTCGTGTAGATTTGTTAATTCATTTTCATCATCATCATCATCATCATCATCATCATCATATATATATATATATATATCATACGTATGTGTGTATTCGCAATTACGAATTGTGTAATGCGTATCTAGTGACATGTTAGTTCAAATAGGATCAGAAGAATATACCGAAGTCAACACGAACAAAAAGTGTAATTTCATGTACACAGGTATTTCGTGCTTACGGGAAATTCTTTTTTTGCGTTCAGTAAATATGATATTTAGTGAGCTAGCTTTGGAGTCGTATTGCTAAAGTCTTTATGTAAAGTTGAATGTACAACTTCTGTAATGCACATACGTATGATAGATCGCACAGCTGAACTGTCCTAAATCTATTAACTAAGTAAATTGTTGGTGCGCAGCTTAGTTTCGGCTCCCAATGATGAGTCGCCAGTAGACATGGAACGCATGTACATATGATATTTCGCCTTTTGTTCATGCTGAATTTTGGCGTACTCGCCTAGCTCCTTTTAATTAAACTTGGTAAAAGGTGCACAATTGTACTGTTAATTGTTTTAAGAAAGTTATGTTTAATATTTACGACATTTCTTTTGTTTAGCGGAGTCAGAAGCGTATGCAGTTCTGTTTCAACACACAACTTGCTACGATTTGATGCCCGAGAGTGCCAAATTGATTGTCCTTGATTCTAGGTTAACGGTAAGCATTACCCACTTTATGTCATTTTATGTCTATGATAATTATTTGCCTTGTAAATGTGATATATTAGTCCAAACACAAAGTAGCAAACATATTTTTTTTAAATTAATTTTCCGAACTCCATATAAACACTAATCCCAATATATTTAATCAGTCGCCCAACATGGAAAAACTACCGTCAGCCATACCTATTGATGCGTTTTGACTTTCCATGATCGTAATCAGAGCATGATAGAAAAATGACTAGCGAGGATCTATACGCAATTCATATAAAACGAACGCAACCTTAGATATACAGCACTCATCGCTAGTAGTCTGATATACATTGTACTTACTATAATCAAAGTTGCCGACTTTATATGAACACCTGACCAATTTGTCAGTATAAACCAAGAATTGTATAGTGTGGAAAAGGTAATTCATCCAGCAGACCGGTTTAGTCCTTATTGAGAACTCATCATGTACTGGCCAGAATTTTCCGCGGACAAGGCTCGAACCTGGGCACGTCTTCTTCGGAATCTGGTTTTCTAACCACTGAGCCAATCAGCCGCACACTACACAAATTTTCCAGTCATATAATAACTAATGTAACTCGGTTAGTTTTTTCCCTTTTAGGTAGAGCTCATATGGCATCCATTTAGACCCAAAGTTCCAACTAACCATCCCCAATCTGTCATTACTGAACAGACACCTCACTAGATGTCGAAGTTATATTTGTTAGTATATGGTTGAAAATTGTGTGTAGAATGCGGCAGGGTGGCTTAGTGGTTAGAGCACCAGATTCTGAAGCAGACGGGCCCAGGTTCGAGCCCTGTTTGCGGCAAATTCTAGCCAGTACATGATGAGTTCCCAATAGGGACGAAACTGGTCTACTGGATGAATTGCCTTTTCTACACTATACAATTCTTAATTTATACTGACAAATGTATGTACTTAATGGGTCAGGTGTTTATGTCAAGTTCGCAGCCTTAATTATAGTAAATGCCATCACCGTCCGACAACCAGTGTTCGTTTAAATACTTTGTAATTGAATGGTAATGTTGGCTGCAAAATTTCTATGCAGTCTCGAAAAGTTACATACTGCACCTTTCGCCACATGTATATAAGTTATGCAATTAAACAATCATTCATTTTATTACTTACATACATGTGGTGAAAGCTGCAAAAGTTTGATGTTCGTGACTGCGTTGAAATTGTACAGCCGACATTACCTGCTATATGTGTGAGCCGCACGTCTAATTTTGCCTTATTTATATGTGGATTGTGGTTTAATCCTCGCTAATCAGTTTGCCGTCGTGCTCTGATGATTAGCATGGAAGGTCAAAACGTGTTAGTAAATGGACCGGCCGGTATATTTGCAATGCTGTGCGACTGGTTAAATACCATGGGTTTATTGCTTATATCATTTGTAGAATTGGTTCTTTTGTATTCCTGAACATTAAGGCAAACGATCGGACTGTATGCTATAAGTATGAACTTCATATTTAATAATTTATGTCAAATTTGCAGACATAGAATAAATATCTGTCCAATTTTAAATCGTCGTACAACAGCAACACTACTTTAACTTACCCGCAATGACTTGTTTTAACCTTCCTTAATTGCCATCAGCGTAAAATGGTAGGCCATTACGCGTGATAGCCTTGCTGTTGTGTGGCTATTAAAATGGGCTTAGTGTTTATCGGAAGTCCGCATACTTAATTTAGATAAGTGTTATTACTTCCTGCTCAATCAGTGATTTTTTAAATCTACATTCCGAAAAACTGGTCTATTTATTTCTAATGTAATCATTTTTAATCTTTATCGGTTTGTCAGTTTGAGCTGATCTAAGCACGTTTTCCAAATGTTACGTAAACATTGCACATTTTTTATTTAATGGATTGCACTGTGAATTTAGTTAACACGATTCAGTGTGCCACGTTGTAGTACGTGCAGCCAACACCGAAAAGATAATACCTATCTATTCACGATGTGCGATTAAGCAAGACGGGCCAAACTGAAGCGCACGGCTTGACATTCTCATGATATCCAGTTTAATCAGCCAAAAGCCGTCACTATCAAAATATTTGTTGAAATTAAGGCGTAATCATTTTTTATGCATATATTGACAAGTAAAAGACATTCAGCAACATATTTTTTCCACGATATAAGCTTAATTTATGAGTAAACAAAGTTAAGCTAAAATTAACAGGAGTTTCGGCATAAACGTGGGATTGAGAGGGACCACGGTGGCAGTTTTTAGGATAGATGGGCCGTCATACTTGTTATCTACGTCATTGCCCTTGTATGAAAATCGGACTTTTACAGAAAGCACAACGTATTGACACGATAAAGACCCTAGCACCCGATCGAAATTTTACACCTTCGGCATTTCATCTCAATGTTTAAATCGCAGTTTCAAAAATTTATGCAAAAACTATCAAATTAGCCAGGACTGGCTGCTGCGCAAATGTCGCCGTATCGTGGTCAATATTAAATTAATCGAGTGAAGCATCAGCCTCATCGAAGGTGATATGCGTAACAGTTGTACAAATGAGCACACAAAGTTTAGCTTAATTGAACAGATTCGTCGATAAATAGGATGAAGCAACTTTGAACAGGCTAGCCATTTTTACGATAGACAGTCAATCATAGTTGTTGTCAACGTCATTGCTGTCGTGTGCAAATCGGACTTTGCAGGCCATGGCAGCCGGTCAGTGTTTCACATTTTTGGCCTTCTAGCCCAATGATGAGATGGCTTTTTGAAACAAAATACGTCGTTTTGGCAAAATTCATGCAGAAACTACAAAAATGGCCAGAACTAGCTACTGCACAACTATCGTCATATTATAGCTTGCATTATGGTAACCAAGTGAGGCATTGGCGTAATTGGAGGTGCTATGAGTAACAGTTGTAAAATTGAGTACATGAATGGTAGCCAAAATTCACTGATTTATAGGCAATTAATATAGATCAACTGTGAATAAGATAACCGTTTGACCGATAGGACTTCAGTCAAATTGGTTATCGACGCCAAAATCTGCAAAAAATAGTCTGCCACATGATTGAAACAAACCGTATTTGAATGGAGTTGCTTCTAGCGATATAGGAGCACTAAAACTAACATTATTTGCGCGGGCGATGATAACATTTATTGTTATCAAGTTAGTGAACTTGATATAAACACCTGACCCATTAAGTATAAGCTGACAAATGTATATAATTAATGGGTCAGGTGTTTATATCAAGTCCGCAACCTTGATTGTAATAGATATAGGAGCAATTTAGAAATCGGTAAATGCTTTTTACTATGAATGTTTCTGCGCAATAATTGGCCGAAAAGTCAAATCGTCATACAAACTGTCATGCAATATTTCTTTACGAACTATCAGATATACTTAGGTTAGCTAGTTTGATCTCGGCAGCAATCATTGACAAACAAGTAAACTTGTTAAATTTTGTTCTATTTGACTTGAGTGTACAAATAAATAATTTCAAGCATGTAGTTCTTAGATGGTTGGTTCGTGTGCCATAGTGCTTTAAATGTCGCGTAAAAATTGAAATTCATAATTTTGTAACCTCATCGAATCACAATTATAGTAAGGAATAACATGTTTTTTCGTTATCTGGATTTATTAATCCATGTATTTCTTTAACAAATTTGATATTTTCTTTTAGTTAGATAATTGGGTTCAAATTTTAGTAATTTTGACTTGTTAAGCAAAAACAGTTGTGGTGTGTCCTGAATAGAGAAGATTCCGCAACCATTGAATAATGTGAGCATTCAGCTTCTTTTGTTACTTCGTACTAACCACCAATCTCGTGAAGAGAATGAGTGCTGTACAGAACGTGATAGAGATTCCTTTTTTAGATATGAAATAAGTGTTCATAGGTTTGATCCCCGTCTGCAGTTCTGGCTTCTACTGGAGGTTTCGTGTGTAAATATAGAAATACTTTATATCCTGAAACATCGCAAAACTATAGAAAGTATGTTTATTGAACACAGTTGAACAGGACACCGTTTCTACCAGCTTGTATCTTCAAAGACCTATCTGATTCTTCACATAGCATACTGAGAAAAAACATTAGTGAATCAACTCAATTGCTCATTTACATTGAACAACAACAACAACAACAACAACAACAAAATCATCAACAATAACAAAACCAGCAGAAACAACAAATAACTAAATTAATTAGAGCAGCAACACCAGCAGGAAAACGAGATAAAAAACTCAAGCAGACGTTCTCAGAAACGATTATTACAATCAATGTTGCGGTCTTGATATAAGCATCGGACCCATTAATTACTTACATATGTCAGTATAAACTAAGAATTGTATGGTGTGGAAACGGCAATTCATCCAGTAGACCGGTTTCGTTCTTATTGGGAACTCATCATGTACTGGCCAGAATTTTCGCGGACAGGACTCGAACCTGGGCAGGTCTGCTTCGGAATATGATGCTCTAACCACTGAGCCACCCTGCCGCATACTACACTACACACAATTTTTAGTTATATACTAACTAATGTAACTTGGTTAGTCTATTTTTTCCTTTAGGTGGAGCTCATATGGCATCCATTTAGACCCAAAGTTCCATCTAACCATTACCAATCTGTAATTACTGAACAGACACCACACTACGTGGGGAAGTGGTATTGAAATGAAAATTTATATAATTAAACGAACATTGGTTGTGTGGGCGGTGATACTCTCCATTTACTTTCTGTGCTATCGAATGAACCGAATGCTTCATTCAATAAGAGATCTGACGAAAAATTTGTACTTTTCACCTCGATTTTTTAACAAGCTGTTACAAGGAATTGACATTTCAATAAATCTAGTCCTTCCCGATTAACTTTAGTAATACAAAAATTGACTGAACCAAAAGATATGCATAATACTGACAAGTTATCAATTAAGAATAAAACCCTGGTCTAGTAAATGCACTACATTTTCTGGATTATCAGTTTTATATTACACGATTAACATTTTGGTCGTTGCCATACACGTAATACTGAACACCACCGGATCTGAACTATGCTTGTAATTCATTATTTTTTTTATGATACTAAAGGACATCTCCGGTATTGTTGGTGATTAGTTGTACGGCTAACAGCATATTTGTCGTGGGCTTGATTCCTGTTTTAAGTCTTTGTTGCGTTAAGGAGCCGCAGAATAAGGACACCAGTGTCTAATAGTTTGACTGAATGTTGTTCTATTAGCATTTTGTTTTAAAATGTGCATTTCCTAGGTTATTATCATGCCAAATAGGAAATTGTGCAGCTTTCTGATATGGTTCGCTTTTACAGCTTCGAAAATTGGAAGATGCTGTTCTCAGTAAGTGTAGTTCAATTTTTTCTGATTTTAGAAATACTATTTATCTGGTAGGTAATTATTTCTGCCTTGTTGAAGGCAGATTCATTTGATGTTGATTTTGTTTATCAAGAAATATATTATTTTTTAATACACGGTAGATTGCGAAGGCATTTCGTGCGCTAACTTACAACGGTATCAGAGCAGCGCCAATATGGCATTCGACGAACCAAACATTTTCTGGTATGCTTACGGTCACCGATTTTGTAATGATGCTGAACGTGTGCTGGGCAAACGAAAGGCGTAAGCGTAGTAGTCATTTGACGTCGAGCGATCAGCCATTGGTTGTTTCAGTTAGTGAAGATACCGTGAAGGGTGGTGTCGCACATCCTGCCAGATCAGGCGAAAATGATGCTTCCAACATAAATGGGGATGTCGGTACGCATTATTCATTTCTGTTGAACTATCTAGATTTTAAAAGAGAGAATTCGTTTTATATAAAGTCTTAAATGTTGACATATTTCTGAGATTTTTAATTTACCACTTACTTTTCATAGATTCTAGAGTAATATGTTCATAATAAGTTGATTTCCCATGGGTGTCGACTGTGGATTACCGGTACACACTAGTAAATCTCGCTCAGTAAATCGCCGAGTATCCAACACTTCTTTGAGTACGTTGTAATAGGTTTATTTGTTTTTGAGATAAACACTGGTTACCAGATTTCCCGAATCGTTCCGTAAAAGTACGGAAACTGTTTACCTCTATTACAAATGGACTGATTACAACGTACACCAAGGGGTGATGGGTACTCAGTGATTTTTTAACCGACATTAACTAGTGTGTATTGGGGACACATGGGCGACAATTATGAAAATCCACAAATTGTAATGGTTCTTTAAATCATGTTTGCGAGCTTGAAGTAAACACAAATCCCATTGTATTTAATCAGTCGTCGAAGAACATAACAAAACTACTGCCAGTTACAATGCACTGTTCGACGACTGGTTAAATACAATAGGATTGGTGTCTACTTTAAGCTCGCAAACTTGATTTGATGAATTTTACCATCACTCGCGCAATCAATTAGTGTTTAAATTGTAATGGTTGTTGATTCGAATTGAGAAACGTGTTTAACAGCCTCATTTTAGCTACTGTACTGTCTTAACGTCAAGCATAAACCAATCCCACATTAGTTGACCAGTTGCACAATATTAAAAAAAACTATCGTCATTTAATTAAACAATAATTGATTGCGCGGGTGGTGTTAACAATTCTTTAAATCCAGTTTGCGAGCTTGAAGTAAACAGCAATCCCATTGTATTTAACCAGTCGTCGAACAACATAACAAAACTACCGCCAGCTGCAACGCACTGTTCGACGACTGGTTAAATACAATGGGATTGGTGTTTACTTCAAGCTCACCAAACTTAATTTAAAATTTATTACCACCACCCGCGCAATCAATTATTCTTTAATTGTGTTGTTTATATATATATATATATATATATATATATATATATCTATATATATGTGTGTGTGTGTGTGTGTGTGTGTGGCGAAAGCTAAAGCAGTTAATGTGGTGACTGCATAGAAATTGTGCAGCCGACATTTCCAGTCAGGTACAATGTATGCAAGACTACTAGAGGTGAGAGCCGCATATATAATTTTGCTTTCCATGTATATATGCAATGCGGTTTGATCCTCGCTAGTCGGTTTGTCGTCGTAATCTGATGATGATCAAGGAAGGTTGAAACGCGTCAGTGCGTTGCGCCTGGCGGTAGTTTCGTTATGTTGTTCGACGACTGGTTAAATACAATGGAATTGGTGTTTATTTCACTTGATTTAAAGTACTATCATCATTTGAAAATACTGGTGCGTTTCAAAATTTCAAGGACCATACCGCAATGCATAAATAAGATATGGAAATTCATATATGTGTATCTTATCAACATTGATTGTACTTGATTTTAAATGTCGGTTGCAAAATTTTCAAGCCGTCAGAAACATTAAATTTGAATTCTACAATTAAACAATCCATAATTGTGCGGGTGATGTTTAGGGGATATTTTCAATAAAATTCAATTTTTGCAAGCCTACTAGGTATGAGAGCTGAAGATCTGTTTTTATATCCATTATATATGCGTTGCAATTTGATTCCCGTTATTTTGTTTACCGTCGTGCTCTGATGATGACCGGGAATGATTGAACACATCAGTACGCGCTATGAACGGAATTGCTGCCATGTTGTGCGGGTGGTTGAACTAAATAGGTCTGAAGTTCTAAAACCTGATTTTAGTACTTGATTTAAAGTACCATTTGAACCGGTGCTATGATTGATTGTTTGGTTGTAAACTTCTACTCACCAAAATCTGCGGAAGTTAATTAAAACTGAAAGTCTTTGCGTTCAGTGGCTTCCGTTAAGTTTTAAATTATTTTCTAGGCCATAAATTATGATTTTTGAGAAACTAGCTAACTGAGCTATAAAAATCAAGCATTCTGGATATTTTTACATCAAGCTTATCCGTGCGAAAATCCGAATATACTTTGGTCCAAGATAAGTTCCACTATGCACAATGCAGGTACTACTGTATGTGGCATAGCAGGCCCCCGTAGAAATAATCACTGGCTCTCTGTAAAATCTATGGAGATACTCGAAATAAGGCGCCAAATTCCACCTGGCTCGACGGATAATAATACCCGTCGCAATATAAGACGCCAACTTAAGCGCAGTCTAAAAGGCGATCTCGAAAACTTTAGGAGCAGAAAGGCTGAAGAAATGGAAGTAGCTTTCACGTCAGGTAACAGTCGCTGTTTGTTCCAACTTATACGCACAACAGGTCCGAGAAAGTTAAAAGTTAGCGAAACTATAAATGTTAGTAACAACGATTTAATAACCGATAAAATAAGTCGTCTTGACAGGTGGGCTGAACACTAGAGATCAATTTTCTTGGCCACCCGCGTCAGTCCCACAATAGTCGTCTTTCTAGACTTCAAGGGTGCATTTGATTCGGTGGATCGCAATGTTTTATTCCATATCTTGTCGAAAAGCGGTGTGCCCACTAAATTTGTTAATATTATACGAGCTCTCTACACAAATACTTCTGGTCGCGTTAAGATCTACAACGAATTAACGCATAACATTACAACCAGCAGTGGTGTTCGTCAAGGTTGTCCACTTTCCCCATTTTTGTTTAATTTTGTAATCGATGCTATTATGAACAACACTCTCTCACACATTCAGGACGCTGGAGTTGAAGTTCTCCCTGGAGATAAACTAGTCGATCTTGACTATGCGGACGATATCGTACTATTATTCGACAATCGGCATGCTGCCCAGACCACCTTAAATAGATTAGCAAACGTTGTTCCGTCTTTCGGTATGAAATTCGCACCCTCTAAATGTAAGATACTGTTACAGGATCACCCACCACTCACTCCAACGTTGCGACTGCAGAATGAAGATCTTGACATAGTCGACAGGTTTACATATCTTGGGAGCTCTATCAATGGCGTAGGCAATATGTCCGACGAGGTGAGAATACGGATCGCGAAAGCTAGAGTAGCTTTCTCGAACCTTCGTCATTTATGGAGAAACGCGAATATTTCACTTTGCCTTAAAGGTCGTATTTACAATGCATCTGTACGCGCAGTCTTACTATACGCTAGTGAAACTTGGCCTCTTAGAGTTGATGATCTGAGACGCTTACAGGCATTCGATCATCGTTGTTTGAGAAGTATAGCACATGTTGGTTACCAACAACGAATAACTAACGTTGACATCCGTAGAGATATATTTGGATCTGACAATAAGTGTTCGTCGTTAGAAAAACAAATAAGGCTCCATCAACTTCGTTGGTTCGGTCACGTTTTGCGTATGCCCTCATTCCGATTGCCCAATAGAGCTCTGTTCTCTCATCCAGCACCAAATTGGCGTAAGAAACAAGGTGGGCAGATTTTGACATGGCAGAAACAATTAAAGTCACTTACATCCAAATTGGGTAGTATAGGATCCACTCGTCTGCCGGGATGGGGTCCTCGTGCACATCACAGTTCTTGGTTAGAAACCCTTAGCGATATGGCAGCGAATCGAGCTCAGTGGCGATCTTGTTGCAAATGTATAGTAGAATCATCTTCGTAACTTTCTTTTCTTAGTAGGGCAAAGTTAGCTGCGAGGTTCAGTTTGTTTATGACGTGATACGGTGAAATCCGCAAGGAAGCTGTGTTGCTGATGTCGCCTTGCCCGAATGCTAACTTGGCCATAATGGTGTTGTGGAGAGGTTTAGTTTGCCTCATTTCTGTGAGTTATCCTGATAAATTTACTCATAGTAGCAAGGTTTTCCTTCTCTCTCTACCCCTCTCCCTCTCTCGTAAATCTCAATAATAATTTATCTAAATTCACTTATATACTTTTTTCACTCCTTATGGTTATATGACAGTGAAACATTAGTCACTTGACTTTTGTGTGGCTGAAAATGATGATGATGATGATGATAATGAGTTTCGAGGATTTAGTGCCTGCTTTATTCAGCTTACTAGGTTGACCCGAGCCAGTCATTTTTCAATAACCAACTATACTCCGTTGTTTGATATTCGACAGTCGGGTTGTAATTATTCTTTAATAATAAGGCTGTAAAGCGGTCCACATCTTAATTTCAAGAGCTGATTTGACAGTATTACACGCCGGTTAGTCGGCAATTGAATTGATCACTTCCGTTTTTGTGTTGTGTAGTCAATATACGGTTTCATGTAGCATAGACTACTTTACCTTTCCTCGACTGACTTCAACTTCGTAAAAATTTGGCTTCGTGGACCTCTCAAATCGTCCCTTTGCAGGCTACATGGCACATGACTCATTGCACATCGCCCATTGTGAACATCGTTCGAGAAAGCGTTTCGAATATGAGTAAAATTTATCATAGAAATTTCTTGGCGTTTTGTGCTTGCACTTTTTACAGTGAAACTAGGCCTGTTATTTGAAGTTACACCTGTTGCTTTTTAATAGCAAAATAAGATCCGCAACGAAAAAAGAGTTCGATTTTCCAGCAAGTTTGTCTTTTGATGATTGTTCCGTTTGTGGGCTTTTTTTACCAATAAATGGAGAATTTAAATTAAAATTTTCCTTGATGATCTGCTTCTAAATTTGACGACCACCTGCACACGATATCACGTTTTGTGGCGCTTGAGAAGACCTTCGTCATTGTTCCTGTTAGCGGGAGAATGTCTTAAATTTTGTTTGAATTCAGGTGTTCCTTACTGTTTGTGGTGCATTGTGGAGGTGTTTTAAAGCGTCAGGATTGCATCCCTGGCATCACCCCGAGTTTGCGAAACCATATGCTAAGTTATGTTGGCGATTGTATTTGCTCCACACACACGCAACTCGTCTTGGAAAAGGGGAATGGAGATTCTTTGTGACGTTTGTTAAATTGCACTAACAGAGGATCTCTTTTCAACTGCTGACCAAATGATCATTGATAAAGTTTAAAAAATAAATTTTTGTTCAGCTAAAGTCGATTTAATTATTTTTGACGTTTGGCCAATTTAATTTTTGAATATTTTTAATAAATGCGAAATGTTATTCCTACTGTTTATATAGAATTTTTTCCTTGTTCAGAAAATAAAGTAGACAATAGAACGAGTACTAACAGTTCATCGGTTGAAACAGCAAGTTTATCTCCTGCTCAGCTGCTCGGCATGGATGAAGTCGACAACTGTACACCTGATCTAGCCTCGCGCACTGAAACACTTTCACTGGCTTCAAGTGCGGTTTTCTCTAATCGGCCTACTCCTCCGTTTACCAAAACGTCACCCAGTAATCGAAGCAGCTGTTATTTTCAAGACGAAATGATGTCGAAAAAATCGGGCCAAATAGTGAGTTGTGGAAGTGTGGATGACAAGGCATTTGTTACAGCTGAAAGAAAACAAAATTCGCCGTTTGCAGATGACTTGGCGGAGATTAATCCAAAGTTGGCCAAGCTGAACATAGATTCTCTAGAATTACTGACTTTGGAAGATTGGAAAGGTGAAGTTCTAATATGCAACTTGTGTTCAGTAATACGCTCGCTTAAATGCGATATTTAACGAATGTTGTGCTATTTCCAAAAACTATTAAACCGGATTTAGTCATCGCGTAGTTATACTTTCTTATATGCCATGTTGTTAACCTTGATTAATAGGCCATTTAAGACTTTAATTTGCCAAAATTGTCTACAGGGGATCACTTACATCTAACTGTGTATCACCTTTACTGTTTTCTGCTCAATTAATCTACCAAATTGATTAACTTTGGTACTGCATTATCAGTACTAGAATTTATAGTGCTATTTTAAAAAGCACTAAAATATCACGATCATAGCTCTAAATTGGTCCGTGTCTTAAGTTAACTTTATGATTTGTAGCCAATCGAAAGTTTTGAGAGATCAATGAAAAAATCATAACTTTCGCATTGTACTGAAGTAAGTTTTTTTTAATAATCTGACATTTTCGGTGACCATGTTACTCTGATTTCTTTCAAGCGTAAACGCTTTTCAGTTAATTTTTAGCGTAATAAAATCACGATCAAAATAGTTTAATGCCGGAGACGATATTATTTGTAATTTTTTTAATAATCTGCTTAGGGATACATCCTGAAATCGATTGCATTCAGTATGATATCATCATCGAACTTTCGCATGAAAATTTGTCTATAATTTTTAAATTTAATGTTCTGAATTCATGAGCCCAGACAGTTCCGAAATTTTAATCAAGAAAAATGAAATGAAGTACAAGTACGATAAATAAAAGAGTAATGTTAAGCTTAGAATTTAATCATAAATGGCACTGCGGTGCATGTGTAAAGCGACTATTTGCTAAAATATGGTTCATATGCTATATTCCGTATTCTGAAATTTTATACCTTATGCACAATATGTCAGCGTTATTTTTAATACCGCGTAAAGCATAATTGCCGATATCATGCCCCAAGGATCAGACAGGTATGCAGTGGACTGTAACTGTTGTCTGTACATGGAATTGCATTCGTGGAATCAACTATCTTGGGTGAGAGGCTAAATGAATCAAAAGGTGTCTATATGCCTTCTCTTACAAAAGTTTATTAGATAATGCCAACAGAGTTTTATTAATTATATTAATATTAAAATTACTATAATGGCCGGAAGTCCTTCAGCCTTGTCTTTACTTGAATGATTTCTATGAAAATGATTAATATTTGTTGTTTCCGTCAGAATTTTCTTATACTAACATTTACGTGGTCATGAAGGCTTTCTCCGTTGCATAACATTTCCCGTTGTTTTTATTGTTTGCAGAGACTTTCGGTAGAAATGCGAAAAATATATAGTAAACTAAAATCGGAATCTCTCTTGCAAAGTTTAAACATTAATGTCTGAGTCAATATTTTCGAACAGGAAAACCCTGTACACTGAAAACCTCGAGAACCAGAATAGGCATTTAATGTTTCATTGTATGCATGTAAGCGAATCATTTGATTCCGAAGATAGTCATGTTTATCTATACGATGGCATGAATAAAATCAGATTGATGTTTATCTCAAGTACGTGAACTTTATTTCCAGAATTGTTATCGCCATATGCGCAGTCATTTATTATTCATTTGTATGCCAACCACGATATAAGCATAATTGCCTAATAACAGAATAAGATCCAGAAAATAAAGAAAATTAACAGAAAGTAAATTTGAAATTTGGTCCAAAAAATTCGTGGTTAATATAGGCAAGAGGCGAAAGCACTCAACTTAGTTTGCCATGAACTCAATGCATAAATAATGTTGCGAATCTGAGGTAGGATCTAAAATTAAGCAGTAAATAGCTCGAAAGGGAGAGAACTTCGAGATTTGCTATTTCGTACATTGCGAATAAGGACAATATCAACTAAAAATTGCAGCAATTCACAATTCACTTTGGAAAAAAACAGAAATACGCCATACATGCACGGAGAACTACGTCTCTCGTACTGTGTGTCCTAGAAGAGCTTAGTCGAAACTGTTGAGTGAACGAGGTGTCTCTACCGGACCGTGTCGGCTGCTAGACTCATGCATATTTCTCCATTCCTTATGTCCCTTCGTTAATGGGCAAATTTTGGTATGTGATCACGCGACCAATATCACGTGCAAAAGTAGCAGGCGCTGACATGGATGACCTACCTCTTCTACGAATCCAGCTACCTACGGTTGTGGCCAGGTTGCCTGGTAAGCAGAATGCGTAAACGGCTTTCTTAGATAATCTCACAACCAATGCGAATGGAGTTGCTTCACTAAATGTGACGAAGAATGGAAGTCGAAAAGCATCTTAATAAGAATGTTCCACTTGTAATTCTTGCGTCTGATCAATAACTCCTTGTGCTTAGCCGGAAACGATCTAAACCAAAGTGAGCGAATAAGCTTGCGGAAAACTGTTTCGACTGTGGCAACTTCAACTCATTACCGCTCATATCTTGGCAGCATGGTGGAAGAAAAATATATTTGGTTTTAAGTTCACAGATTTAGTGTCTATAATAAGGTACGATCGATTCTAGGATCTTTTCGCAATGTTACGAAATCTAATGGAGCAAGACTAAACATATCTAGTTTCACCGAGGAGTCCAGGGAGACGAATTCGTTGACAACTGGTATCTGTTTGCCAAACAGCACAATTTTGGGCTTCTGGTGGCGGTCTGAATCGTGTCTTAACTTTCCTCGAACAGTACAGCAACGTTAGCGTATTTGAGATCAGCAAGCCGATGATCAAAACCTCTCTCCATGAGGAATCTCCATGAGCAATGAGGAATATTTATCGAACACCTGTACCATTCGCGATGGGTTCAGAAAGGCCGCTGCTTAAATAAACGCCAAAAGATAAGACAGCATAACAGGCTTCAAGTTAAATTGAAAAGTTTTTCGAAAACCATCATGTTCACCAACAGGTTAAAAGCGGCTGAGTAGCCCAGAATAACAACTATAGATGGCCGTGTAATTTTTCGAATGCGATGGAGCGAACGAATTCGCTCCACATGTCCCATTATTGGCGAACCGATTTCTGAGTTCTATGGCTGTGTACGAATTCTTCGAACGATTATATCGGTGGCCTTCTTATGTGGCACAGAGCAGGCTGATACTGTGGTAATTATATATATTTTATATATTTACTGCGGCTGACTCCTTTTGGAGGATAAGCCGGCTCCATTGATTTCATGGAGTTTCTTGGGAATTTGGTACAAGTGGTGTCCCCTCACCACTCGGCTTTTTGATCGAGGACGCACCTCTAGCCTTTGCACATCCAAGCGCAGTCTGCAAGGCAGCAGTAAGTTGCATGGTTGCCGGTGGCTGTTGAGAGCTCATTCGCCATTCGGAAGTACGGGGTACTGTCCAGGAGTCCATGTAATCCTGTGGCTGTTGAACCCTTTTGTGGCGGGGAACACACGCCGAGTCATGGTGCCGTCGTCGGGCTCATGTGGTATTTTATAGGAGATCCGATTGCCGGTCGGAAATCCACCACGCCCTGGTGACACCACCGCCATAGCCCCGTTAGCCCATGTACGATCGGCCATCGAGACATGGTTGACACCGTCGTACCACGTTGAGGAGGGGATGGACTTTACGACGGACTGTGATAATTAGTCGGGTTCTAATGCAACAATTTTGTGATTCTCACAAAAACGGCACTGTTACTTTCAATTTGGACTGATTATTTTCTCCAAATCTCGTTTATACGTCTGCGTGGGTCTTTCCGGAACTTCATTCCTTCTATCTTAAATAGCTTCAAAACGAGGCTGCTCAATACAGAGGCTTTTCGCTCATTTATGAGACTACAATGGTTTGCTACTTCGTCAAAAGTAGGAATTTCTATACCTTAAAATCTCAGAAGATCATATTATCACTAACCTGGCTGTCTGCGATGTAAGGCAGATTTTGATGAATTTGAAATTACTTGACAGGCTTAGCTTCAGAAACTGGAGGTTCTTATTATCCGTCGTAAAAATGACGAGTGCTAGTACAGCGAACCTGAGCATACAATTCGAGCAGCTTCTTACGCCTTGAGGCTACATTCAACTCATTTTCTACATCGAGTCAGTAGTGACTCTCATCCACCCTGTGATTGGCACAACCCCGTTACGTATATACGTGTCTTAGTGCGATATTTACTTAGTTTTACTGCAGCTAGTGTTTAATATAAAGCCAGGGTTTTAGTAAAACCTTTTGTCATTGTCACAGCTGCTTTAATACCTATCGCATCGTTACCTGTATAGTTTTAAAATCACAAATTTGGATAAGATTTCCAGACGTCGCTCAAAGCACAGGATCACGTCAACTAACTTGTCAACGAATTCATATTTGTTATGAAAAATATTGCGGAAAGTCAGTTTACACGTTTAGACACAAAATTCCAGGTTTCTCACGCGTAATCTAGTGTCGTTCAAACGAGAGTTTATAGTTGTTCAGACAAGTAGGCTTTTTACCGTGACAATGACTAGCAGAAATGGCACACCATGCATAACCGGGTTACTCATGAGAGGAAAAGAAAGAAGAATCGGCTTTCTCGCGTGCTAAGCCTGAATAGCATACATTTGGAGCACTCAGAGCCATTCTGATCTCCGCTTCTGTTTTTCACCAGACTTGAAGAACTGCTTGGTTGGACAGGTGAAGTCGCTCATATTCGCGGAGACAACGGGTAGAACAGTTGTGGACTTAAATACAAACGATGACTGGTAAATGCAGCTGAAAGTCTACGGTGTGTATAATGACGTGTATTGTGTCTTGTAGCGAAGGACGTAGCGTTGACAATCGCCTCCAGAATTACTTCCTCTGGAGCTATAATCCGGGAACACAGTCTTTTACAGCCTCTGCAGTCTGTACAAATAGGCCTTTCGTGCACAAACCGTTCTCCAATTGGAAGCTTTTGACAGCACAGAATCAACTTATCCTACGGTGAATTCGCGATTATATTAGTTCTCCCGCAGTATAACCAATTACAGTTCTAATTTAGTGCTCGGTATTTTAGCATATTTTCTACTGTAATCTATTTTTTAACAGAAATATGGAATTGTGCACTCTGGTGTCCTGTCCGTGCATTGGACCTTCATTCTCTCAAAGGTATTAATACGATAAAGCAAAACTGAAAAAATTACGAAAGTTAAGTTACAATTAAAACTGAACAAACACTTAAATGCAAGCATTTACGTCCACTAAATGCCATAACGACACATACGTTAAGACATCCATGCATTCATACAAATGTACATCAATAAATAAATAAATTTACAGATACATATATTAAAACGTGGACAATCTGCACGAAATACGCTTCTAAAGCGACAGAAAATGCCATCGCCCCTTACCCTGACAAAAAAAGTAGACCCGTCACGTAATGGCTAAAAGCTGAGTATTTTTTGTCAGAAGTTATTGGAAATGTGTATCATAATTGTTTTAAAAGTGACTGTAAATGAAATCTGACATCACCTTACGGTGGAGACAACTTTACGGTGCCTTAAATACTTCAGGCTTTTTTTATAAATTCGCTATTTAAATTGACAGACATTTTAGCCAGGATAAGAAAAGTTGCAAGATAATCAGGTTTTACCATTTCGTACCACCAAGCTTTCCGAATAAAAATGTAATTCATTAAATTAAATATTAATCTATTCAGGCTTCTAAGGTAAAGTTTTATTTAATTCGATTTTTTTGCTTTTTTCCTGTCATTTCACATTCATAAAACAAAAAAAATGAAACAGATATGTGTCGATCTGAGGATAGGAGATCTCATCTATTGAATGACAAGGAATCCAGTTTTCCGTCAATTGAACATGGTAAGTGGAACTCAACGTCTAGTATTTTCCAAGCTTAAACGTTCTGGAATATTTTATACAGTAAAATGGGTGTCATGTTTTCAGCTGTCGACGCTAACATAACGCGTCATGATTGGCAAATGTGTAAACCCGTCATTTATGGGGAATAGGTCATTGCATGTATCAAAGGAAGAAAGCGTTTCGCTTTAACTTTAACTTGGTTTGCATTCGATTAATTATTAATTACATCCTCAAACATTCATATCCTGTCTAATGTAGAAGGCAAAATAACATTGCAAACTGCATTTGACGTTATCTGAAATGGGAATTGTGCCAGTGAGTGTTTAAACCTTAGCAGATGCAACGGGAGCTCGAGAAGATTAGTGTTTTGCTTACACCCTCAACACAAGACATAATTAAGTGCAAAAATATCTCTGACTAGCGCAACGCTTTGCAATTTCAGTTAAGCCCATGCCTAAAAATAATAGTCCTCATTTGGAGTATCTTTCTTATACTCCTTAATAAATTCTCTTTGTATTAGCATCACAACGTTCTAGTTTACGGGCTTGTGAAATTTAGTGGCAACGAATTACAGTTGATCTATTCGTTGCTGATTGGTCTCTTTTTTATAAGGTGGATGAGTTGCAATTCAGCTGAGTCTTCTCGAGGTCAGAGAATTTTATTTCTGTCACACATTGTACTTTCTCCGCTGATTTAATTTCCGTTTTAGCACTGGGAATAGGCCACCGAGTTTTATTTTACAGTCTTATAATATTAGTTCTGCTGCTACTACTAATAATAATACTACTACTTCTACTATTACCATGACTTCTAATACAACTAATTCTACTAGTAATACTTATTCTACTACTTATAGTAATATTACTTCTATTAATAATACTACTACCACTACGAACACTAATACTACTACTATTATTATCATTACTACTACTCATACTAGTACTTATACTTCTATTACTAATTTCATTACTACTACTACTACTACTACTACTACCATTCTTACTACTACTATTACTACCACTAATATTGCTAATACTACTGCTCCAACAACTACTACTACGACTGGTATTATGACTACTACACCAAAATCCAGCACCAACCCTACTAACACAAATACTAATACAAGAAAAACCACCAACATCATTACTAACACTAAAACTACTGCTGCCCTTACTATTACTACTATCAACACCACCACTACAAACACTGCTTCTAGTACTAAAACTAATAATAATACTTCGACGACTACTTCTACTGCTACTACTACAACAACCGCCACCACCACTACTAACACTACTATTACTACTACTTCTAATGGCGTTACAGCGCCGAATATATAGCACAACGAATTATAAAGGCTGAAAAACTATCACACCAAGGGGTTCGTCTTATCTCCAGTGATATTTCACATATAGCTAGGACGATTCATAGTTATATGAAGATGAAAGATCAATTTTTTAAGTATTGGTGTATTGCTGTATTTTATTCTGCATTTTTAATTTCGTTTCTCTGTTTCTAAAATATGCTTTCGAAAGAATATCGATTTTTTTCAACAAAATGGAAGGAGTCTGCGTGACTGAATTCAGGTAGTCCCTACCTTGATCGCCCTTCATTAAGGCGCTGTCTACTGAAGCCAATTACTTAATTGTAAATCAATTAGAAAATTTACGGTGAAATCAAATATAAAATGTGTATTTCTTGTTTTGTTTGTATAATTCCCAACTTTCAATGAAGATCCACAACGATTGGGAAATGAAAGAACCTCTGAGATGAATATTTCAAGTGGTGCAATTATGAACTCGTCATGCTGTTCGACGAGAAGCGCGCGAAATCATTCTGAACCGTCAATACCTTACGGGCATGGCAGTATCAACAAGTTGGTGAGCGGATCTAAGGCGGGTATTTTGACGATACCAAATCGGGTTCGATCAATGCGTTCAGGCAGCATTACGCATTGCCAGACAGTCTCAGAAAATCGGTATGTAAACCAAGCATGTTTTATTGGTTTAAAACATCGTTTAGGCTGGCGAAGCATTTGTATGCTGGACTTGATTGTCTTCATTATCGTATTAGGAGTACAAGATTTATCATTCGCCTAAATCTAGCCATCTGATGCACTATCTATCATTCTTCAAACTAAAAGTAGCTCTGTATTTTGCTTCGCCGAAAGGATATAATTAATGGTAATCTTGTCTTCACGGTTGGTTTCAAATCTCTAGTCGTCAAAGTGAGACACTTCTATGGCTGAGCGGCAATATCTTTTAATATTTTATTGTAAGCAACTCATCAGTGTTGTTGCTGCAGTGGCTACTCTTGAGGCCGATTATCAGAAATGGCTCTTTTTAGAGCTGATATCTTTAGCACCGTATTACCTAACTATAGTGATAAATGGATGCAGTGAATTTTTCAAGAGATCACACGATAAAGCGGTCGATTATAATGAACCAATGCTAGATCGGACATTATTTATAATGGTTTTATGAAAGATACTCGTGTTATTAGGGTAAGACTTTTATATTTGCACATAATTAATGGGAGTTTGAACAGGTTGTAATATTGGTTCAGCCGTCTGTCGAATTACTGGTATGGATTATACTTTCCGTTCATGCTGCCTTTGGGTTATCCTTCTGCTCACAACTGAACTAATTTGTTACTAGGTTCACAACACCTAACACATACTTGCATATATATTAGTTCTTCGCAACAAACAGTATTTAACTATAATATATTGAATTGAATGATGTCATGCTTACCGCGAAATGTGATAACTGATATCGATGAAGGCCAGAGTGTATGGTTTAACTGGAGTAACAGGTGTTCGGAAATTGTTGTAATTCTCAATTTGGGTGAACTTTAGCATAAATTTATATCCATCAGGTTGGTATCATGTACCGACTCGGAAACCATAGTGTTAGTATCCGGTACTCATCGATTTCAAAAAGGTATCAGTTACTAACACAATAGCCATAGTGTTAGTATCCTTTACAGACTCGGTATATATATTATATTGTGTGAGTTAGCATTGAAGTCGCATTGTCGTTGACTTTAGATTATGTTAGCTTCACTATTACATGTTTACACATTCGTCTAGGAGATTGTACCGTCCTATTATTCCACATTCTTCTACCAAATATATAGTGGTTAAAGGGCGTAATACCGGCTCCTACTGATGAGTCGCCAGTAAGCACGAAACGAATGTGCATGATATTATACTTTCCGTTCATGCTGCTTTTGGTTTATCCTTCTACTCACAACTGAACTATTTTGTTACTAGGTTTGCAACACATAATACATACTGATTAATCAATAAGCTTATCTAGGAGATTGTAAATATTAATAATTACCCAAATGACACCTTTGTTTGTGAACACTCACGTGATTAGGAGAAGGGACCAAACTCAACTTTCTGTGTAAGAAATACGAAATAGTTATTTAATTGTGTACTAGGTGTTGCGCACATAGTACCAAATTCGTTCATATATGAACAAAATGATAAACCAAAGACAACATAAATGGAAGGATAATCTCATGGCCACATTCGTTTTGTGCTTACGGGCGGTTCATAAGTAGGAGCCGGTACTGCGCTATATGCCCACTATATAGTTGTGTGAGGAATGTGGAAAAATTGGACGGTACTATCTCATACTACGAATGTGCAATCTTGCAGTAGTGAGGCTAACTTCAAATAAAGTCTTCGAAAATGCGACTTGAAACCTGCTCACTTTATATATTATATATGTACGAAGCCTGTAAAAGATACCAACTCTATGTCTATGTGTGAGTAACTCATGACAATACTATGGTTGCTGATAAGGTAAATGGTACCAGCACTATGGTTGTTGAGTCGACACATGGTACAAACGCAACGGATTTCAAGGGATGCCAAAGTTCCCCAAATTCGAGAATAACTTCATCTTAACACCTGTTACTCCAGTAACCAACTAAATTCATGTCATGAGCGTTTATATTACCATAGGAAGGCAATTATCTACCACTCGAAATTAAATTTAGACAGACGTTATTTTGTACTAAGTTGCTCTAGATTATAGGAAAGTATGAAAGAAAGTGATTGTCGACGCCAATTATGTTTACTTAAGTTTAATTCTCAATATAATTCATACAACAAACGGTCGCTTGTTTAGTGACCGCGAATTCTGTAGTGATCTGTCTGGGAGACCATGATTTCTAATTATGTTAGTGTAAAATATTTAATATTTTTAATGTGATTTTCTTTTTTGGAATACTTGTATTTGTCCTTGATTTCTTTACCAAAATTTTCTATTATCGTGTTAGGTCACCTATGCAAATAAAAGTTATTTGTCTATATATTTTTTTTCATTTAGTGTGGCTAACGGAGATGTTATAAACAGTTTCTCAACAATTGATAGCGAGAAATCTAATGGGGAGAACCTCATCTCTACACCACTGACCGACTCTGGCTACAAGTCGAGTAGAAAAAGCATGTCAATAAGCGAGGCAGCCACAGCTCCTGGTATGCCGACAATGCACATCGCCACAGTCGTTGGCACGAGACATCGGACCGAGCCGATCAGTGCTTCTGGTCGTGAATTGGCCGGACTAAACTACAGTCCTCTTGCTGAACCTGCTAGTATTGCTTCCGGAAGTGTTGATGATTCATCAGTCAGTCCTAGAAGTGTAGCCGTTTCAGCGAAAACGGACAAATCGTCGAGTATTGGCATAACTAAGTCGGTGAGGACGACTGACGATGATTTTCCTAGCTTACCTGACTGTTGTGCTCTGCCCGCCAGCGTAGAGAGGTAGGTTGGCGCTAATTTTTCTATTTGCTTTTTGGTTTTTTCGAACTTTGTTGAGTAGTACCTCAGGATATTTAATTTGAAAAATATTTAATGATTTTCGCGTGCGCAACTTTTGTTTTTTAAATTTTCTGAACTACAAAAAACAAAGCAAATATTGAGGTATATTTTTGGTTGTAAGGGACATTCAAGCTTTTACTATTGGCATGTTTTTCACTGACAAAATTATATGAACTATATTTCAGAGGTTTGCTTTCATTAGGATTGTGCTTATCCGTAACCTCAGTTTAACTCATAATCCTGATGAAGAGTGCCGGGTTGGGCCCTCGAATTATTGGCGTTACAATTCCTATTGTTTTTAATTTTTTAAATGCATGGAACTGACTGTTTCCAGTGTTTCATAAACTGATGAATTTGAGTAAAGTTTGACTTGTGTTACTGGTCAGTGCGTTTTCAAATTTACCTGCATTGTGTTTAGTTGGCGCTTTCAACTGAAACTACTCTTTAGCGACGAACTCAGCTAATTGGACAATCCAAATTTCTCTTCACTTCTTAAATGCTTTCTTGGCTTTAAAATTTAAAATAAATTTCGGTGAGTAAAACAGATTTAGTGCTTTGAAAGAATTGGTGAGTACGTATTAAGCTTGCATTGAAATTTTATTCGCTTTACGATTAAACAACCACTGATTTCACGGGTGGTAGTAACAATTGTTTAAATCTAGTTTGCGAGCTTGAAGTAATCACCAATCCCATTGTATTTAACCAGTCGTCGAACAACAGCAAAATTACCGCCAGTCGCAAGCACTGATGCGTTTCGACCTTTTATGATCATCATCAGAGAACAACGGCAATCTGACTTGCGAGGATCAAACCGCATTGCATATATATGGAAGCAAATTTAGATATGCGGTTCCCACCTCTAGTAGTCTAGCATACATCTTACTGCATATAATTTGTACAGCCGACTTTTCCAGTCAAGTACAATGTATGCGAGACTACTAGAGTTGAGGGCCGCATATCTAATGGTGCTTCCATATATATGCAATGCGGTTTGATCCTTGCTAGTCAGTTTGCCGTCGTACTCTGATGACGATCATGGAAGGTCGAAACGCGCCAGTGCATGCGACTGGCGGTAGTTTTGTTATGTTGTTCGACGACGACTGGTTAAATACAACGGGATTGGTGTTTACTTCAAGCTCGCAAACTTTATTTTAAAGAATTATATTCGCTTTGTGGTTAATAATTTAAAGCCGGTTCCCTGGCAAGCACTCCAGCGAAGACCAGGTTTTCATAAACAGAGTTGATAAGAAGAACAACAAAAATAGGAGATTATTTTAAAACTAAAATTATAAAGGAGTCAGAGCGAAAAAGAGAGAAATAGATAGGGAGATCTAGAGAGGAAGATAAATAGATAGTGAGAGAGATTGGTGTGCTGCATTCGTCAAGGATTATTTTCTGAAATTAGGTTTGCTTACACTACAAATGAGTTGGTGCTATTATCGCGTACAAAACGGTTGCTGATACTAAAGGCCAAAGATCATTTCGTTGGTTTTTCCATTGGAAACGGTAGTTATACACTGAATAAATATAATGCAACATGAATACAGTAATGCCGTTATCATTAAAATTATTATTTAGCTGAGAGAACAATCACTTATATAATAATTGATTGCACGGGTGGTGGTAACATTTTTTTACATAAAGTTCGTGTGCCTAGTAAAATGGCTTCTTGTAGTTGTTTGGAAGGGACGGTCAGAATATTGTTAACATAGATGCCGAACTTGGCTGCAGCGTTAAGGGTAATTACGTCAAGGTTGGATGAAACAATAATTGTGAAAACTGAGAGAATCTCCACAAACGGTGCAACTAGCACGGGTGTCTATTGTACTAAGTATCTGATCTACTACAAAGTTATATAGAGAGGCAGTCACTCTGTCTAGCTACAGTACTACACATTGCTCATTTATATTGACGAAAAAATTTTGTGTTCACAACAGGCCCGCAATTTTTATTATCCATTGAACCGAAATTCCTATTGGCTATCCAGACCCGCTCTTTATTATGCATATCAACTGGCGACATTCAGGTGTCCTCTAGATTTCCTTGATCAGTATTGATATGCAGCATTAACGTTTGTTTTTTTGCCAAATCTTGCGTTACACGCACACCTGTACTCCAATAATATCTAATATGTCATCGTGAACTTATTTGATACGGCCTATCGCGTGAATGCCAGAGAGAATTCGCCGTTTCATGATCAAGGCATAACGTTCTTAACTCACCATTCATCTTTGAACTGAACGTAACCATGTTTGGTTACTCAGGAAACCAGATTGGGCTCTATCCATAGTACTGGCTCCATCGCGTTCTACGTATGTTTTCAGTTTAACGTCACAATAGAACGCCAATTTTCTCAGCCATCGTCATATTGGCGTAAGACGCACATGGAAAGATTGTAACGTTGCAAATTTAGTGGATATCGATCACAATCACGTTAGGTACATGGTTCAACAAGGCGTCCACGTACTAATAAATATTCTCGGTTGCAAATCCTAAGCTTTGTAACATAGAATCGCGTTTCGCCAGGTAAAATCACCTATTATTTTACCATACTGTCGTTTGCTTTCAGAATTCACTGTGAGATATGATAATGTAATGAAGCCATAAACTGAAGGCCGACAAGCTGTTGCCTGACCGTTTTATTTACTCTACTTTTTCGATATTTTGTATGAATGTCTGAGTAGCCTTGTGTCTACGTGTTGATAAGGTAGGTATTTTCATCCAATTTTGAAACAGCGCTTCCTTAATCATTATTACTGCCTTACTTGGAAATTGTTTTCATAATTATGCGGAGATGAATATCGAGATTTTTAAATGCTGAGCTGTTGCTTTTTTATTATTAGGTTATCCCTTGTAGCGAATTTGACTTTTAGCAGAAATATAAGCCTGTCTTGAGTTTGGCTAAACCGAGCTTTTGTTTGTATTAAATTTGTTCTATTTATGTATTTACTAAAATTTTAAATCGATATGTTTGCTTAAATTCTATATTAATTATGCCTGATATTATGTTCTCGGCTAGACACAATTACCTGAACGATAGCATCTCTGAGGCTGAAAATTGCTGCATTTTGGCGCCGACTTGCCCTTTATCCGTTGTAACGACAACAAAATCACCTGGAGAGCCACTAGTTTGTGGTAGTCTGACTTCAGAACTGTGTCAGCAGACAACCAATCTTAATTGTAGCAGTCCTGTGTGTGATCCGTCAGTCCAAGACTCATATGGTGGTTTTTCTGGTTTTAGCTCAGTTTCACCGCTTTCTGTATCACCACACACCGGAATACATCACACTGCTCCAGCTACAATGCTATGTCATCCTGAATTAAATAACAACTCCGCTACCGCGGTCCACCAGTTGGCTAATTTCAATCAAAATGAGGACGAGCAAAGTACACTACTTGCTTATGTTCACCCGCAAGACTCTCTGCTCCGAGCTTTGAAAATTCTGTCCAGCATTAAAGTGCATCGGCTTCCTGTTATAGATGCTGCCGCTCCAGTCGATTCTGCCGCTCCAATCGATTCTGCGGCTGTTCTCAAGAGGCATGGCGTTAGGGGTCATGGTGTTGGTAGTGGTGGTGGTGGTGGTACTGGAAATCCATTGTTTGTGCTGACACATTCTCGTCTTTTAGCTTACCTCTACAAAATGTCGTTCAATCTGCCCCGGCCTCCTTTCGTCTCGGTAAGTTACAGACGCTTAGCGTGCATTTTTTTCACGTGTTGTTCTGCACTACACTCACGTTAACAAGTAACTGATTTAAATTGACCATTAATGGTATTTTCACCTCGAATATGTTTTAAATTTTTTATTTGTCATCTATAAAGCATATACATGTGTTATAAATATATATATATATATATATATATATATATATATATATATATATATATATATATATATATATATTAAACTGTTTTTTGCGTGATTCTGTTGGCCCCATGGAAGTGCCAGTTCACTTACAAATTGTTTCTGCTTACATTATTCTGGACAGCGTCTATTTATCGCAATCGCCTCTAAATAGCAAGCATACTCGCATACGTAGCCCTAAGAGAAAATGACAAGGAGTTTGTTGGGCTTGCTTCATTAGTTTCGTTTGTCAAACTTGTGAGGTATATTGCAACTGATGTAGGCTATCGATAAGTTTAGCCGAAATATTTTGAAAAAAGAAAACTACTGGAACAATGAATGCTGCGTTAGTCAAAACGCAGATCAGGTAGTTTGTTGGCATGTCGCATTTTTACAGGACAGAACATTTGTAGTAACAAACGTACGTGCAACACCACTTTATTTTACACACCCTGGCTTGGTATGTGCTCAAACAAGTTTGAATTCAATCTTTACATCATTTGCCTAAATATGATTGACCACGGGTATATTTTCAATTGCAGATAACGTTAAATGTAGATTGCAATGTAATGACGTCTTTTAAAAGTTCTTTTTTATGAATAATTTCTTTTTGCTACTTTTTAAATGCGACTTTACTCGCTTTGTATATCATATTGATGCTGGAAACCTTTGTTTGGTTGTACTACTGTTGAATCATTTTGAGATTGATTATGCCATTAATTGAAATCATGCATGTATGTATCTGGAAGCATGACGTACCTACTCACAAGTTAGCTGATGGAGGTTAGGGCACTTTACGTTTTCTGGATCAAAGTCGTTTTTGCTTTCAATTTCGGTAATTTTGGTCATTCTATAAAATAATTTTATGATGACACCAATTAATGTACTCATGCATGATTTCTTGGCATTGTGTTTGACTTCTTGCATTGCATTCAGAGTCTGTAAAAGTGGCTCTACTGACGTTGGTAAGCGGTACAGCATCAATAATTGTTATTCACCCTGAGTAGGCTTTACAGTTGCATCCTGCATGGCTATATTTGAAGTAGTCCCAGCATCAGCTGATAAGTCGCCAATAAGCACGAATTGTGTGCGCCTGAAATTACAACTTTTTGGTCCTAGACAGACTAATTTGTTACCAGATACGCCGTGTCTCAAGTATGTATATAGATGTATAGATATGCTAAATCTGTGAAACTGTAATCATTAATTTAATCAAGGTTGCGATCTTAAATAGTATTTCTTGGTAAGTCTTTCCTTCAGGTAGAGCCTATATAGCATACCTTCATATATATAGTTCTAACTAACCATCCCAAATCTGTCAATACAGAACAGATTCTTTAAATCAAGTTTTCGAGCTTGAAATAAACACCAATCCCATTGTTTTTAACCAGTCGTCGAACAACATTACAAAGCTACCGCCAGCCGCAACGCAGTGACGCGTTTCGACCTTCCTTGATCATCATCAGAGTACGACGGCAAACTAACTATCGAGGATCAAACCGCATTGAATATATATGAAAATTAAATTTAGATATGCGGCTCTCACCTCTAGCAGTCTCGCATACATTGAACTTGACTGGAAATGTCGGCTGCACAATTTCTATGCAGTCACGAACACAAACTGTTTTTAGCTTTCGCCACATATACATATATAGGCAATACAATTTAACAATAATTGATTGCGCGGGTGGTGGTAACAATTCCTTAAATCAAGTTTTCCGTCGTACTCTGATGATGATTAAGGAAGGTCGAAACGCGTCAGTGCGATGCGGCTGGCGGTAGTTTTGTTGTGTTGTTCGACGCCTGGTTAAATACAATGGGATTGGTGTTTACTTCAAGCTCGCAAACTTGATTTAAAGAATTGTTACCACCACCCGCGAAATCAATTATTGTTAAATTGTATTGCCTATATATGTATATGTAGCGAAAGCTACAAACAGTTAATGTTCGTGACTGCATAGAAATTGTGCAGCCGACATTTCCAGTCAAGTTCAATGTATGCAAGACTGCTAGAGGTGAGAGCCGCATATCTAAATTTGATTTTCATATATATTCAATACGGTTTGATCCTCGATAGTCAGTTTGCTGTCGTACTCTGATGATGATCAAGGAAGGTGAAACGCGTCAGTGCGTTGCGGCTGGCGGTAGTTGTGTTATGTTGTTCGACGACTGGTTAAAAACAATGGGATTTGTGTTTATTTCAAGCTCGCAATCTTGATTTAAAGAATTTTTACCACCACCCGCGCAAACAATTATTGTTAAATACAGAACAGACAAAAAGCTATATTGGGAAGAGGTATTGAAATGCAAATTTATACAAATAAACGAACATTGGTTGCGCGGGCTGTGATAATAATTACTTTATTCAAGGTTGCGATCTTGACATAAACACCTGACCCATTGTGTACATACATTTGGCAGTATAGGCGAAGAACTGTATGATTAAACGAAAATTTGTTGCGCGGGCGGTGATAACATTTAGTTTAGTCAAGGTTGCGAACTTGTTATAAACACCTGACCGGTTAAATTACTTACATATGTCAGTATAAACTAAGAATTGTATAGTATAGAAAAGGCAATTCATCCAGTAGACCGGTATGGACAAAAAAATTTTTCAGTTGTAAATCGCTTATACTTGTTAATATGCTTACTTCGACGAGTCCAAGTTTTGTTTGCAATTTCATGGTTTCCGCCTTATTTTTTGTTCCAGAAAAGTATTATCGATGTCAGTGTAGGAACATTTGGTTCTTCAATCAAAATGGTGACTTTAGACACACGATTGGAGGACGCCCTGTTCCAGATGGAACAATGGAAGATATCGGCTCTGCCTGTCGTGGAGTCGTTTGAATCACGTCGATTGATTGATATTTTCGCAAAGCATGACGTCGTGGTGAGTCTTTTTGTAATAACTTTGTCTACTTGTAATTACGAAAACGCGACATCTAAAACGTATTATCAATTATTATAAATTATGTATGTGAAGCCAATTGTTACAGTCAATACGTTAATACATTATGCTCTATTAGTGCATATACACAAAAACATGTACAAATCGCATTCTTTTCCATTAAGTCCGTACTGTAATAGTTTGAAGATAGTTGAAATGATTCTTTTACGCTTAATTACAGTGCACACTGCAAGATAGCTGTACTGCGAAAGTCACCTTTCCTTTTAGGTGTGGGTCCGGTTCAGATTATGTACGGAGATCTAGATTTCTTTGTCTCTGTATATTGCCCAGGTTAATCTTATCTTCCTTTAATATGGCTTGCGGCAGAGAAGCATCTTCATTACATGCTAAAGTCAATCGGTTTACTACGAGAATTCAGCTTTAGTTTACGGTGAGTGTAGGAATTTTATTGATTTTCAGATTGCTCATGATAACGTAGTTCGTAGAGATAACCAATTGTCTGAACTGTTTATTGTGTCTTAGGCTGTTAATCAGAACTTGTCGGTCTGATGACTTGTTGGTTTTTGGGTGATTACTGCACCGGGGGTGTTAACTTCAAGCTCGCAAACTTGATTTAAAGAGTTGTTACCACCACCCGCGCAATCAATTATTGTTAAAATGTATTGTCTATATATGTATATGTGGCGAAAGCTGCAAACAATTAATGTTCGTGACGGCATAGAAACTGTGCAGCCGATATTTCCAGTAAAGTTCAATGTATGCAAGACTGCTAGAGGTGAGAGCCGCATATCTAAATTTGATTTCCATATATATTCAATGCGGTTTGATTCTCGATAGTCAGTTTGCCGTCGTACTCTGATGATGATCATGGAAGGTCGAAACGCGTCAGTGTGTTGCGGCTGGCGGTAGTTTTGTTATGTTGTTCGACGACTGGTTAAATACAATGGGATTGGTATTTACTTCAAGCTTCCAAACTTGATTTAAAGAATTGTTACTTCCACACGCGCAATCAATTATTGCTAAAATGTATTACCTATATATGTATAAGTGGTGAAAGCTGCAAGCAGTTAATGTTCGTGACGGCATAGAAATTGTGCAGCCGACATTTCCAGTCACGTACAATGTATGCGAGACTGCTAGAGGTGAGAGCCGCATATCTAAGTTTGATTTCCATATATAGTAAATGCGGTTTTATCCTCGATAGTCAGTTTGCCGTCGTACTCTGATGATGATCACGGAAGTTCGAAACGCGTCAGTGCGTTGCGGCTGGCGGTAGTTTTGTTATGTTGTTGGACGACTGGTTAAATACAATGGGATTGGTGTTTGATTCAAGCTTGCAAACTTGATTTAAAGAATTGTTACCACCTCCCGCGCAATAAATTATTGTAAAATTGCGCCGGGGATGTTGGTCAATAGTTCTGTGTTACTTGGTGGTTTAGAACTTCGTGTGTTTTTGGTATTAGGTGCGTGGTTTTTTAATAAGACGACCGGTGTGTCGATCGAAATATCATAAGATCAATGAGTGAGTGTGTGACTATTCTTTTTAACTGATGGTAAACAGCTGTCTTGCAAAGACAAATGGAATTATCAATTATTCACATTCCATTCAAATTTGAATGTGCATTCTTATGTGGTTATATTTTACATATATTTTTCTCATTGAATTATCAATTATCTCATGATTCCTAGGTAATATCAACCACCGCAATAGGATTTGAAATTACTTCATTTCAGTACATTTGTCGTACCAGAATAGAGATCTCGTAATATTGGTGCGACGCGAAAGTATCTGTTTCCTAGCATTGATCAAATTTCCTTCTCGTCTGCTTATATCTAATCTCAATTCCTAGCAATGCTTTTTCTGCACCAGAACAGATTTCACGATGGGTTGATGCGACACGAAAGTATCTGTGTTCTAACACTGATAAAATTTCGTTCTCAATCGTTCAGGTCCTATCTCACTTTCTAGCATTGCTTTTTCTGCACCAGAATAAAGATTTTGCGAAATTGGTGTGATTAGAACCTATCTGTGATCTGGACTTGATAATATGCATATATATTTATTATATATTATATTATATTTTTATTTTAAATTTTATTTATTTATATTTTATATTATTATATATATATATATATATATATATATATATATATATATATATATATATATATATATTTATTTAAAAAATGGTGAAACTTGTAATGATATATATATATATTTATACATTCATTGTAATGAATTTTATAAAAAGCTCGCATTTCAAAAGAATATATATATATATATATATATATATATATATATATATATATATATATATATTCTTATGATATCCATGCCGTTTTAATTAACACAGTATTCTTATAATTAGAAACACAAATAACTAAGAGGATAATGGCCATTTATTTCGTGAATACTAAACGTCTCTTATACAATCATACATATTATACATTTTGGGTTGAATTGGTTATGTTTTTGGTGACAAATCTGACTGGTTATTACTGCTGTTTCTTGTTTTGACATACACAATACAAACACAAACGCATACACACTCACCTACTAGTCAAAACAAGAAACAGCAGTAATAACCAGTCAGATTTGTCACCAAAAACATAACCAATTAACAACCCAAAATGTATAAATATGTATGATTGTATAAGAGACGTTTAGTATTCACGAAATAAATGGCCATTATCCTCTTAGTTATTTGTGTTTTTTTTCCTAATTATAAGAATATATATATATATATATATATATATATATATATATATATATATATATTCTTTTGAAATGCGAGCTTTAATAAAATTCATTGTACCCTTCCTGTGTGCAAAAACAAAAAGAAATTTTATCAGATATAAGAAAATTTTCTTTCTCATGGTCTTCTCAAATATCTACTCATGAACATATCTTTATATATAAATTGGAAAGCAAAACAAGATAGAAATATGTGAACAAAGAGAGTGTGAAAAATAGAAACCAACTGTCGATATCAAATATTATTTACAAATATACATGCGCAAGTTGACGATCAACTTACGTAGGCCGATCGACCAGACGGTTAATTACTCGAATGAGAGAACATTGCAACTTGAACGCCTGTTTTAAATCGAATGGTCTGCTCTTGCGCAACACATCATCGAAACATCGCACGTATGTTCTCCAGACGTAGCATTCAAAGTAATTACTAAATGCAAAACAAAAGGGAGCTAGCCACATACGAAGCCTTATGGATAAACAAATTGCAGCCGGATTTATGTAAGCAGAAGAAGCACGTACAAGCATTGAGCTTGAACTGGATGTGACGTACGCAATTTGATTGGTTTCTAGTTTTCACACTCTCTTTGTTCACATATTTCTATCTTGTTTTACTTTCCAATTTATATATAAAGATATGTTCTTAAGTAGATATTTGAGAAGACCATGAGAAAGAAAATTTTCTTATATCTGATAAAATTTCTTTTTTTTGCACACAGGAAGGGTACAATGAATATATATATATATGTTGCTGGTAGAAGCTAAACAGTACATAAGATAGAAAATACAATTCATGCACCATGTGGTTTACGTCCCAATTGATTACTTCTTAGTAGTTATCACAATTGCTGTGTTTGCAATTGGAATCCGAGAGCATAAGGTTCGAAGTATTGCAAGGTGCCCCTTTGTTGCCAAAGCGGCTAATTGCGAGCAGTGCCTAGTTATATACCAATATTTCTTTTTGATATATGACCGATTGAAACTCGAGCACAGTTTTACTTTCTCGTTAATACTTGTTGGTAAATAGGTGGTGTTGGAATGTGAGCCTGTGCGACAGAAACGGAGATACATTTTCGTCTATGAAAATAAAATGACAACTGGGTTCTAGAAACCCGGGGCCTTAGGTAGACGTTGGCTTGTGTGATATATCAGCTAAGAGTAGGAAATCTCTACCTCCTTTCCTTCAACCCTAAAATGACTGTACGTCCTAGTATTATTTGCAATTTACACATAACTGCGAATATATGTTATAGCAATGTGACAGCTGTGTATTTGTCTTTAATTCTGATGTATTGCTAGCTATGATAAATATATTGTATACATTATAATTAATAACATTAAGCACCAGAAGAAGCTAATATCTTTTAAAATGAACTTGTTTGATGTAAATTGAATGATTATGGATTCATCTGGTTGTAAATTTTATTCAAATTCTGGATGATGATTATGATGATGATCATCATCATCATCGTCATCATCATCATTAAAGACAACAGCTGATGTAGTGGATTTGACCGCATTTTTCTTGTGCGGGACAATTGATAGCATTCTTAGGTCGGTAAAATCTTGAATTTTAATCATTTTCAGGTGATTGATGGGTTCTCACTTGTCCCTTCATTTTTAAGCCTTCCATCAGCTGTAGCTTCACTGCATATAACCATGAGAAATATAAATACATCTGATAAATGTAACTAATAATAAAAATAATTTTAGGAACAGAAACAAAATGACAAAAATAATTTAAAACAAAAATTGTTAAAGAGGAGTGGTTTATAAATTGGAGGATCTTGTACAGATGAAGAAACTTTATTGGCACACAGAATTGCGAAAACCTATACCTCTTTGCACACCTTTGTGGCCAATTAGGCGTTTAGATATGGTGACATCGGCGATTCAGCTTCCTTACGATTTTTATTGTGTGGCGTCATAAATAATAGTTGTTGGTACAGAAAAGCGTTGTAAATATCCAGTGAGGATGGATTCAATAGTCAATCTACCATAGTATTCAAGTAAAATACCGTGAGAGCGGAAGGTTATTTAACAATGCATTCGAAGATGAAGCAATTGAATTAAACACTCTGGCTATACAAACCTGTCCGAGCCAAATTAAGACGGTGTTATTTAATTCAAGCATAACCAGCCTAGAATATAGAATTTTAATTTTTAAAAGTTTGACTTAACGAAACATTGTGCTTTATATCATCCTAATTCCGCTCTCACACTCCTTGCCTTTCCCTAATTTTTCTTATTTTATTTTGAAATTTTGACTGTGATTTCTCTATTTTTAGTCACTTATCCTGTTTGGCACGTATGCTGATCCAAACTTGACAATAAAGGAGGCGTTGAGGATTTGCAAGGTAATCTGTCGTAAATTTTTAACTTTAATATTTCTTAACTTTCTTCAAATTTAATGGAAATTTTATGCTCGTGTAGGCAGCAGTTTTTGAAGGTAGTAAGCGTTACTTGGCTTGTAACCATCTAAAGGCTTAGCCTAATGACTGACATATCATAAACTGTCGTACCGGCTGCATGGTCCTGAATCCTGTCCTCAATAGCGAGGCACACTTATCATTTTGAAATCTTTTCTGCCTACGGTTGCCATTGGACTTGGCAAGACATATTAGCTCAAAAATGAATGAAATTGACAGCGTTACCTATCTAGTACCTGAGAACAACTTTCTGTCATATACACAATAGATTCCCGGCTGACGTTGCCTGTTCTTGAGTGGTCAAATAGAAAGTCTTAAATATCTCGATCATATGTCCCATGCTCCTCCTGTGTTCTCGTCGCGGCGGACTGACCTCCATTTGTGTACGTAGGCATGTGATAAAAACAAGACTGATTTGACAAAATTTGTATTAAACGAAGCAGAGCTTTTAGCTTTACAAACATTATATGCCATAATTTTTCAATCTGAAACTAACAAAACTGTCGTTTTCATTTAAACACTGTTTGTGGCGGAGAACTAATATATATGCAATTGTGTAACGCCACTTACCCTTTTCATACATTCCTCCTTCAAATATATATTGGGTAAGAGGCTTAAGACTGGCTCCTACTGACGAGTCGCCAGTAAGCACGAAACTAATGTGCACGTGATTATACGTTCCATTCATGCTGTCTTTGATTAATCCTTGTCGTATTTTGTTTAATTTGTTACTAGGTGCGCAATACCTAATACACAATTGTCATATTCGTTGTTCTTATATGACACACGATCTTTCTAATCGTGGTTTGAATAGTAAAATCATTTTTAACTTAAATTTCTCCGTTTTACCAGTATAACTGTCTCTATTTTCATCCGCTAATACATTTTATTCCAATTAAACTCTACATTGTCCTACAGTATTGATTTACACTATTTGCTTCAAAGTTTCATGATTCATTGTCAGCTATCATTATTTTCTAATCTTGTTAAACATCTAGAGAGGGTTTCAGACATCTTCTGGCAGCTCCGAGTCAAATAACACAACAACTTTTCCTGTTGAGACCTGTTTGCCTACGGACACTGTTCAACAGGTTATGGAAAAACTGGCGTTTACGTCGGTAGGTAACAGATAAAATCTATCATTATATATTAAATTTCTATGAGGTAAATACCAATGACATTTTTTAACCAGCCGCACGGACCAGTAAAGCTACCGGAAGTCGCACTTACATACGCTCTGCTACCTTCCATGTGCGATATTATTGCACGACGGTAATCTGACTAATGAGGACAGAATCTTAACGCATATATAAAGTTCAGAAAGTTGTATATACTATTTTGTGCGACTGGCTAAATTAAATTGAATTGGTGTGTATCTGAATTTTGAAAACTTGATTAAACAATTTGTTGTCACTAACCGCGTCACCAATGATTGTTTATTTATTTGCTACTTACTGTTTGGTAGATGAAAGTCTTTTGCTACTTTTGTTCTTGCCTGTCGTTTCCTTAAAAGCTCCGTTAGGATTCTTTTCACGTTGAATGCGTACATTTAGGATTTACTTACTAGCAGAAGAACTCTGTTCACTATGACCTTAGACTCTGGATCAACTGTTTTATTAATGCCTGTAAAGAACCACTTATCTTAGTACAGTTTTAATGATTCCTAGATTTTATTCTTGTATTTTTGAGATGGTCGAAAATTCTTACTTTAAACTAAAAATAGAATCAATGTGCAATGGTAGGATTTGATTATACAACTATTGTCGGTATTGATTGAGCATGGATTAGAATAGCAAATACAATTTTTTTTTACTGTATCATGCTTTTTTGCCTGAAAGAAGCAATCCTCAGTAGTATGACGAATTGTTGCAACAATAAACCAAACCCGAAAGCCTTATGCACAAAGTCATAAAAATCATCCACAATATCACAGGATAGAATTTTCAGATCGATATGAAAGTATGCTTCTATATATCAACGTAAGCATATTTTCCAAATAATTTATTACATTATGCAGTCCTAAACTTAAATTGTACCAAAGACATCATGCCGTCAGGTGAGGCGAAAACGGAGGCCCCCGTTCTCCCTTGGATTAAAGTGCACCACAAATATATCGGATCTGAGCATCCAAATTGAAGAGATAATTCAAATTTGAGGCTACCATCAACTCCTTATCAACATTAAATAACCTTACATGGTACTTGTCATATAATGACAAATCAAAGCCGGCTGGGACGAATTCTAGGTTGAAGGTGGTCCTCTCAAGATTCTTCATGCGGCAATGACTGAGCAAAACACAAGTTGCTGTAAAGATGCTTACTGCCATCAGTGAACATCTAGTGTAACTAAGTAAACGCTTTTTATGACACTTATCCAAATGCTCGTGGCTCGGTCACTGGTTGTATCAATCCTAATTGTTATTGAAGAATTAAAAAATAATAGCTAAACCTGTCTAACAAATGAATTGCATCTGCCAATTTATGCTGTTTAGTTAATAGTGAAAATATAAATAATGAAATTTTTACGAAGTACCTTAATTCATTCTTCATTAGATGTAACTTTAGGTTGCAAGTGATCCCCACAGGAGTTCACCGGAATGAATAACCGGCCAAAACATAGTGTTATAAAACTGAAAACTGCACGAAATGAGCAGGTGTTGTATCAAAAAAAGATATGCTTATGGTTCTGAGCCTAGCATCCACAGCTTGATCTCTGCCCGCATTCATTCTAGTTATTACTTAAGAATTCCAAAAATAGCGCAACTCATCTACTAAAAATATTGAACATCGCAATGGAGGCTATTTTTAGTTAACACAGGCGATATACATAATCAAATGTTGCCATAATGCCTTAATTATTTATAACTAAACCAGTTTGCATGGCGCCTGTATTCTAATGGCAAATTGTAGCTGGTTAAATGGAAATTTGGGCTGAATGTTATCTTCACGAGGTCTTCTGAAAGAAAAAATTAACTAAACTAGGAGTTATTACAAGTCGCAGTTTTGTTTGCAATAAACAGCTACTGTTGCTAATGGGGTAAGTTTTATGATTCTAAGTCATATGCTTGTGGTTCGGTCAATTGGCACAGTAGTTCTCATTGTTACTGAAAAATTCCAAAATATAAAAGAAACCTGCTCAGTAGATAAATTGCATTTGCTTATTTATTCTATGTTTAATTAATTCCGAGAATATGCATAATAAAATCATACCTAATCCTTTAATTTTGGTATAGCCCCTCCTGTTTGCATGGTCTCTGTTTCGCAATGGAATACCAGAGCTAGTTAGATGGAACCTTATGTTGAAAGTGATTCTCTCGAGAGTCCACCTGAAGCAATGCTTGAGCCAAATGTAAATTTTTACAAGATTCGGACGAAACCCACCTGGTAGTTTAATTGAATTTGCTACCTTATGCATCGTTCAATTTGTACCGACAACATATGTATATGAAATCAGATCATGGCATTGTAAGTTTACTCAGTGTTAGTTCGACAAATTGCACGGTGTAATCAATCTATCATTGATTGTGCGAACGTTGAAAACAAAAATTTAAATCAAAGTTGCGAGTTCGATATAAACACTAGTCCCATTATATGCGTATATTATTCGATGCTTAGTTAATGCTGATAAACGTATTCATAATGGTATTGGTGTTTATATCAAGCTCGTAATCGTGATTTAAATAAATTACGCGATGACCATCTTAAAATAACAGATCATGGATGACCCATCGGAACTTTAGGCCAAACACGATATCCAAATATGTCTATCTAAGGTAAACGCTGAATAAAATACAAATTTGTATGTAATTGCAAATGGCATACATCGCGTGGCCTCGGTAGCACGCATAAATGCATGCATAAATAATTTTATAAACGGAGTTCAGAGTGTCTCGCAAAGTGAGTTTCAGTAGAGTCTATTCGAATAAAGATTAATTAGCCAGTTGTCTCCAAAGCAGCATTACCCCAATAAATTCCTACAGTTTTCCGCCAATTCTAGATCCTTTTAGTTAGGGAGTGTATGATAGGAAAACTACGTTTACAGTTATTAGCTCAGCAAGTCGGATATGTAAATGACCTTCTTTGACAGTTTTCACAACCAACGAAATTGGCGTTTCATAATAAGAAAGTAGATAAAGCAGCAGCTCAATAGGTCTGGTCGGTTCATCAAGTTTTCAATTCATTAGTTATTCCCTACTTAGGGAAAACCGAGCGAATATAGTAGTTTTTAAATCTGTCCCCATGTTGACAACTAAACTCGGTCATCTGGCACGTTTCGGCGACTTAGTCGGGGACCGATACTAAGCTTTATTAAGGCCAATACGTTAGGAAATTTCAGCAGAAACGCTTCACCTTTTCGTCACTAAGGGTTCAAATTAGATGAGTTCTTTGATGACTAGTCAGCCAACAGATCAGCATCACCAGCATATTCAACTTCAGCAAGTCAGCCAACACGACCAATTTTCACTTCGGAAGGTGTTCTGGAAATATCAGCATCGGAAACTTGGCTAATACACTGGAGCCAATCACAAAAGATCAGCAGTGTCCTTGCTAGTCCGAATAAATTTCGCTGAGTCATTAAAACAGACTTTGAGTAATCGAACAATTTCGGCCTGGACGTCATCATGAAGCATAGCTTGGCATGAAATCTAATACAGCTGGTAAATCGTGAAATGCAACTATAGTAAGATGATAATAACGATGGAAGAACTGGAGAGTACAATGGAGAGCATGACTTTAGTCCTCGAATTTGGGAAAAAACTACTTCTATGGATTCTGCGCCGTCGCGCAGGCTAAAAAATTTATTATATGTTCTATGTTATGAAGGGTAGATGAACGAAAAGCAGCTACTGCAGTTGAGACTGCAATTGTGGCTCCAAGGTAGAAAACTGTGTTTCTCCATAGTACCAATATCGTGGCGTACTCGTCGGAGAATAAATTAAGACGGTGCTAAATTATAATCTTGATTCGGTGACCGGACAATGTCTATTAAGACTACAACGAAATTACAAATCTTTAATTAAATCTTGCTATAATACTTTTATTCAATATATATATAATATATATATATATATATATATATATATATATATATATGTGTGTGTGTGTGTGTGTAGGCGTGTATATGTGTGTGTGCTTACTATTATATCTTATTTTTTATATCATAAAATAGTTATTTTTATTAATACTGCTTTTGACGGATTGTTTTAGAAATGTGTGTTGCTTTGTTTTATGTCTCTAACTTTACTCCCAAAATCATCACTGCAATCAGTATCATCGGCTGGTGGTCGTGGAAGATACTATCAATTATAAGGTTACAGGAATTGTCAGTCTCTCGGACCTCCTCAATTTTATGGTACTTCGCCAGGTGGATGTATTCAAGATGAACCAGTTTTCATGCATAGAAACAGTGAGCAATGATCAGAACCGTGTTTGTGGCAGTGGATTAAGTATTTATTCTGGCGATCGTGTGCACCGTCGAGACACTGAGTTGGCTGACGCTATTGATTGCTCTCCGCAAACGTGCAACGCACTGCTTTCAGTTAATTTGACGAAGCCAGCAAGTCAGTTTTGTTTAGATTGATTAATTGGTTTTATTTATTACTTTTCCCGAGATTAATTAAGAAGAATATTTGCACGCATCAGGCATAAGGTGCCAGACTCATACGGCTTGATGTCAACTGTAAAGGAGAGAATGACAATAAACTTGGAAAAGTATAGCTATTCATCTATTTTTTGAACATCTTTTCATGGTCAACGCTGTGATATTTCTTTCTTTTGGCAGGCATATACTGTCCTACTCACATGAGGCTTTGAATAAAGTATCTTTTATTTTGAATAATTCATTGGTCGTCATTCAAAGTCTTTTTTCACAAACAGTGATCTGCATCTCCCGCGAGAATGCTTCCGAAGTACCTTGTATCCGAATTACTAAGGGGTCTTGACTAGCCTTCGCGGGTACCACGAACCAATACTGAGTGCCCATTAATACGGAACTGGTGTCGTCATTGTTTTTCCACCCATATTTTGCTGAAGCTAATGCATATTAATACTTTTTTATGATAGTCCTTAACATAATCGCTTCGATTGTTTCAGATGTCTATTTTTTATACCAAGAATGGTTTAAACTCTACGTTCAACCAAATGTTTCATTGAACTTCCAAAACTGTCTACAATCTTCTCCGTCATTAGGTTAGAACTGCTCATATGATGTTCGACATTTTTTAAAATAGATTATGCAAACTGCAAGGCTAAGTTTGAGAATTTTTTCTTTTAAGAAGTACAAACAACTGCTCGCCATATTCGATAAATTTTACAAGTTTCCACGTGTTTTCACTAGTTTAGTTTAAGAGTTTACAAAGATTGATAGTCTAGAATTCTGTTGCATGTTGACCAGCTGACAAGTAAATTTGCCGTCTGATAGCTGGCTGGCTTTAGCTAAACGCACTGTCTACTTTCGTATGAGTTGTACAGGTAATTTAGAAATATGGGTAGCTTCACTATTTATTTAACACTTAGTCATCGCTGGAGATTGAAACTTGCCATAAGTTGGCTATATTGGCGTACCAAATTTCATTTCCAGTTTACCATTTTTGATTGACGAATGACGAAAGGTCAGCAAATCGCATTATTAATGCACCGCTAGAAATTGGTAGTATAGTGCTTATTTACAGCTCGCACATAACTCTCAATTTCATGGTTATACGATAGTGAAGCTTTAGTTTGTGACACTAGTGTATCATTGTGCAGTAGTTGTGGCTAAATTGGAAATGATTGAATGAGAAAGTGTGTCAAACCTGGATGGAAAATTTAGAAGTGCGTTGTGGCCACTGGTGTTCCAAAATCAGATGCTCCATGTAATGATGCTTGGCAGTTCTAGGTAACGGATTATATAAATATAATTATGCGTATACACCATCCATTCTCACTGGGAATATTTTTATAGCCAAAACATAATTTTGACTATTCTTAAAGCTATGCGTCAGAGGAGCATCATTTTCCAAACGATGCTGTACTAGCGTGGTCAAATAATGAAGATATTGAACTTTACATTTTAACAATAATTGATTGCGCGGGTGGTGGTAACAATTCTTTAAATCACGTTTGCGACCATGAACTAAACACCAGTCTCATTTTATTTAACCAATCGTCGGACAACATAAAAAAACCACCGCCAACCGCAACGCACTGACGCGTTTCGAACTTCCATGATCATCATCAGAGTACGACGGCAAAGTGACTATCGAGGATCAAACCGCATTGAATATATATGGAAATCAAAGTTATATATTCCGCTCTCACACTTCAAGCTCGCAAACTTGATTTAAAGAAGTGTTACCATCCTCGCAATCAATTATTGTTAAATCGTATTGCCTATATATGTATATGTGGCGAAAGCTGCAAACAATTAATGTTCGTGATTGCATAGAAATAGTGCAGCCGACATTTCCAGTCAAGTGCAATGTATGCGAGACTGCTAGAGGTGAGAGCCGCATATCGAACTTTGATTTCCATATATATTAAATGCAGTTTGATCCTCGATAGTCAGCTTGCCGTCGTACTCTGATGATGATCATGGAAGATCGAAACGCGTCAGTGCGTTACGGCTGGCGGTAGTTCTATTTTTTTGTTCGGCGACTAGTTAAATACATTGGGATTGGTTTTTACTTCAAGCTCGAAAAGTTGATTTAAAGAATTGTTAGCACCACCTGCACAATCAATTATGGTTTAATTGTATTGTCTATATATATATATATATATATATATATATATATATATATATATATATATATATATATATATATATGGCAAAAGCTGTAAGGTGAGAGCAGCAAATATAATATTGCTTTCCATATATGTGGAATGCGGTTCGATCCTCGCTAGTCAGTTTGCCGTCGTATTCTGATGATGATCATGGAAGTTCGAAACGCGTCAGTGCGTTGCGGCTGGCCGTAGTTTTGTTATGTTGTTCGACGACTGGTTAAATACAATGGAATTGGTGTTTAATTCAAGCTCGCAAACTTGATTTAAAGTATTGTTACCACCACTCGCGCAATCAATTATTGTTAAATTGTATTGCCTATATATTTATATGTAGCGAAAGCTGCAACCAGTTAATGTTCGTGACTGCATAGAAATCGTGCAGGCGATATTTCCAGTCAAGTTCAATGTATGCGTGACTGCTAGAGGTGAGAGATGCATATCTTGCTTTGATTTCCGTATATATTCAATGCGGTTTGATCCTCGATAGTCAGTTTGCCGTCGTTATCTGATGATCATGGAAGGTCAAAACGCGTCAGTGCGTTGCGGCTAGCGGAATTTTTTTAAATGTTGTTCGAATACTGGTTAAATACAATGGGATTGGTGTTTACTTCAAGCTCGCATAACGGCTCAAGAACAATTAAAATTAAATTTATGCGGCACCAATCAGAAGCAAGCGAAATTCGCCGTTAACTAAAGGCGTGCGAGCTGCCAATTTAAGGCTCTTTTAGCACGGTGAATTTACTATGCTAGTCAGTTGTCGCGTTTGCCTTCTGCTGTGCGTTACGTGTCCGTGCTGTCTGCTATCTTCACCTACGCTGATTTTTGGACTTGCTTTACGCACATTGGAAATTTCAGTCACGCCAATATTGTTACTGCACAACTAGTGAGACGAGCAAGATCTACATTTGATCTCTTCAGTGTGCCAGTTACTGCAGATGTTCAACGAGATTACTTAGCTACTCACTCGACAAGGAGATCAACGCCACAACAGAAGGAACAACAACCCAGTCAACCAGAGCTGGTCTCAAGTGTCTGGGAGTATTTCTAAACACTGCTACACTAACTGACTTTCTCGGCATTTGTCGGAGAACGTAATATCGGCCATAATAAGGACCCCCAACAGTAATAACTCAGCCATCCTTGGCTCCTAACTGACTTTGAAACGTCGTATGGAATTTACTTCAAGCTGGGGCGTTTACACTCGCAAACTTGGTTTAAATAATTGTCACCACCACCCGCGCAATCAATTATTGTTAAATTGTATTTCCTATATGTGTATATGTGGCGAAAGCTGCAAACAGTTAATGTTCGTGACTGCATAGAAATTGTGCAGCCGACATTTCCAGTCAAGTTCAATGTATGCGAGACTGCTAGACGTGAGAGCCGCATATCTAAATTTGATTCCCATATACAATCAATGCATTTTGATCCTCGATATTCAGTTTTCCGTCGTACTCTGATGATGATCATGGAAGGTCGAAACGCGTCAGTGCGTTGCGCTTGGTGGTAGTTCTGTTATGTTGTTCGACAACTAGTTAAATACAATGGGATTGGTGATTACTTCAAGTTTTTTGACTGTTTGAATTTCTTTGGCAGTTCATGTAACTTCAACCTCCGATTATTGTATACCGAATTTTTAACGGCTTTAAGCACATATTGAAATACGCGACGCACGCTAATCCAATGAAGCGTCAGTAATTGTCTGTATTTCGTGTGATGACAGGTTGATTGGTAAGTGTACTCAGCAATGAGTATCTAAATCTCTAGAGTAAATGTAGATACAAATTTGAGAAACTTTTTTGGCAGAATATGGATCGAGTGACAGTTGAAAATCTCATCTCACAACACACTCTTTCTTTTAAACAATATTATTTAATATGATAATTAATCATTCTTTTAGAATGCGAGCCTTAATAAAATTTTTAGTACCCTTTCCATGTGCAAAAATAAAAATAAATTTTATCTGTTTCTTGTATTCTTCCCAAGTTTCTATATATATATATATATATATATATATATATATATATATATATATATATATATATATATATATATATATATGTGTATATATATATTTGAAATGTCAAACAAAATTGTAAAATCTAAACGTGGAGAGAATATGAAATAAGGGAACAAACAAACAATTGGTTGTGATGTACGAAATCGGCTGTTTGTTTCCCTTTTTCAAACTCTCCACGTTTACATTTTTCTATATTATTTGGCCTATATATATATATATATATATATATATATATATATATATATATTATTAATATGTAAAGAGATGTTCGTTTTTAGATACTTGAGAAGACTATGTGAAGGAAATGGTTCTTGTGTCTGAGAAAGTTTCTTTCCTTTTTTCACATGGAATTGGTAATGTGAATCAGTAATTCTTTCTCTTCAAATCATACTTTAGTTTGTTCTTAATTCTATTAAGTTATGTTTTATGTAATTATTAGGCATGCTTGTATAAAATAAACTTACAGACTCTAAATCGTTTGACTTTTAGCCTAACACTATATTATTTTAGCTGCTTTGTTGCACCACTCTGTAGTTTTAATGTTTAGTGTATTTTTATCCTCCTTGGACATTGTAGGAACACGAGTGGAAGGTAAATTTTTTAGCTCAATATGCACCGTTCGTGTTTTGTTTGGAAATTTTTTTCGACTGGTCTCGCTTGCAATAAATCGGATTAAATGATGTTACTCATTTGATTTATTGATTGTCTGTATTTCGTGTGATGAGTATCTAAATATTTTGAGAGTAAAAGCCCACACGAAGTTATGAGACCTTATTCTGAAAAACAAGGAGCGGGTAATTATTTAACCTTCTGTGGTGGATAATGGTATTTTTTAAACAATATTAATTGATGCGGTAATTATTAATTCTTTCATTAACTCCAAAATTAACTAGTATCTAATTGCATTCAGTTATGCTTAATTGAATTAGATGGCAGCTGGTGTAAATGAAACTTTCAGACCGCTTGACATTTAGCGTAAATGTTCTACCTCGTTTTGGCTGCTTTATTTCACCAGTCTAACTAATGAAAATTGTTTTTTTCAAACCATAGGAGTGCACGATGGGAAATTGAATTTATAAGATCAATGTTCATCATATGTATCATTTTTTAGAAAGTTGAGATCCGGCTCTCACCTCGACATATCCCGCATATATTTACTGGATTGTAATGTCTGAAATGACGTTTCTGCGCATTATTGATCATAATTCATAATGCACTAAAGATGTAACCTCGTGTACACATGCTTTATGCCTACATGTGTCTCATTAATAGGAGCCGGCACTAGATCACAAATATACCATATTTTTGGTCGCGAAAGGTTGGACAATGGCACCGTCCAACTGTCTCAGTTCCTGATAAAATATGTAGTGGGTTTTGGGCGTAGTATAATTGTCATTCACCAGTATTGTCGAAACACCTTTTACTCATTCGGACTTTCGCATTTCCTTATGGTCCTATTTGAAATAACTTGTTATTTAATGTGCGACAAAAAATACATAAATGATTTAAAAATTGTTTACGCTCACACACGTGATATGAATACATATAGCCACCACACCAGCAATGCATAATTTAGCAATTTAAATGGCCGAATTTGACGAAATTGTGCTGAAAATATCTTAAGAAAGAAGATTAGATCGTAAAAACATGTCTGACATATCTTGATTCTTTTTTATGTGAAATTATTATTACTATTATGAGATTTATCACCGAATAAATGAGGCTAAAATGAAACCGTTAAGCGTAGATCCTTCTGACTTAATCTTATGAAAAAACTTTTCTTTATTTTTATTTTTTTATTTTACTTCTCATAAGTCCAACAAAAAAACAACAACATGGTTGCAAGGCATTCTTCAATTGATATTGACCCAAGTTCTCTAACGGCTTCGCTACGCGGCCCAACAAGCCAAAAGCAACTTCAATTGTCTAATAACTGTGAGGCGCCAAACGGTGACGCCTACACTCTAATTGAAGATAAATCGAGGTTGTCGTTAACCGGCGTTCAGTCTCACAGACCGGCCAGTGTGACAGGTATACGATCGGTGATTAATTCATCGCCTACAGCCAGTCCGGAAATATCGGCTGCTAATTTCAGTCTAGTAAATGGGAGATTACGCACCAGTATAACTGGGGAAAGACTGTTATCTACAAATAAGGCTATGGCTAGTTTTATACAAAGTGGATACCAAGTTGGCAGTCTAAAACGTCAATCAGAACCGATTGTATTGGCTTCTGGTTTGCATTCTGCTCCACCGCTAAATAAATCGGAACAGTTGTCTCCGTCGCAATACGTCACGTCGAAATCTGTTGGATTAGGTGGTGTTACCCGGCGGCTGATTTCCTACTTACCAGCAGTCTCTTCAGCATCCTATTCTCAATTATGTGCGGAAAATCAGGAAGCTTTAGCTGGTTCAGGTAATAATAACGATTTAAAACAACAGAGTCCTCACAGCCATCACCATGCTGGCGATGGTGTTCATCGGGACACCTATCATGGTCATCATAGCTATAGATCGAACCACCATGGCAGTTCTCACCAAAATCATCATCATCACCATCATCATCATAGCAGTCATCATCGAGATCATCATCACCATCACCAGCACCACCATCGTGATCATAATGGTCATCACTCGAGTCATCATCGAGATTCAAACCATCATCATCATCATCACCATCATCATCAAAGTCATCAACATCAAAATCATCATAGTCGAGAACGACGTCGTTTGACTAATAAGATGGCAATGCACTTCTCCAGTATGAGTGGAACTCACACTGACCCACATTTACCTTTGAAACCTGGCTGTGAGCAAGCTGCCACCACTACTCTGCTATCACCGATCCCGTCTGTTACACACATGCCACACATTCCAGGTGAGTTCATATTGTTATTCACACACATTTTTTCGGAAAAGAAATCACATTTAATAATCAAGTGTGTGTTCATTGTAGATAATGGACAGTTTGTTCATGAGTTGTAATTTTTCTCCTGGTAAAAACATTGGATGTGGAAACTGCGGTGTTAATCGCTCATCATTTTGCGAAATTTCCCACAAATAGTAATGATATCGATGTCATTTTCGCAGCTGTTTTTACCGCAGCTTATCGTCAATCCGATCGAATGTCAAATGATGCACGTCCAATATATATGCTAGCGCGCTTGCCTGAAAATATGTAGACTATGATGGATTTGGAGTGAATTGGCAATCGATCCCCGGCATCCGACATGATTCCCTGTGTGCCGAATGGGATGTTAACTTTTGCGATAGAAATTTGATTTAACCGCCGTGCAATCATTGAGTCGGGTTTATCGCCTCTGACTGGTAAGTTAAGGAAGGCACTTGTTCGTATCCCCTGTAGTACGAGTCGGCTATGGTCTCATGTTTACATCTATAAAGCACTCCAGATGGGAGTCAATTTTTCATTGGGTAGCCTAGCATATCTTGGGCATAGGGCGTCGTACCCGCTCCTACTGATGAGTGACCAGTAGGCACAAAACGTATGTGTACATGAGATTATACATTTCGTTCACACTGACTTTGTTTTATCCTTCTGGACCTATTCTTACTAATTTTTAATATATGTGTAACACCGAATACAAAAAAGGACGAAACAAGACTAATGGATGATTTGCATCTGCCAGCTACCAATAGAAGCATGTTGCCAACAGATAATAAATATTGGGAGATTGATTTAGGTAGATTGCGATTAATATTCAGTGCCAATTTCTCCCCTCTGAAGCTAATAGTTTAGTTGATACGGAAAAATATCTAAAGATTTAGCTAATTATATATACGAAAAATTAGTGGCATAGAATATTAATTGTTAAGTGGGTGTCTTCTAACGTATACTAATTGCATGTACACAGTTGAGTAACTTGCTGTTGAGCCATTACATAGTTATTGACCAGACATTACCTTTAAGAAACTAATCTTTTTCGAAAAGGAAATAAGTTGTCAACCTACCAGGTATTTTTGGCTAAAAAGGTACAGACCGTTTTAATGTAAACAGACAAACATGTATAGACATTGAACAGGAAATGAATAGAGTGATGTAATTCCTGTCAATATATGGAACGTTGCCATTGTTATCTTCTTAAATTTACGTTAACTATTTTCTTTTCTTTTCGACTAAAAACATGAAAAATTGATTAAAATTAAGAAAATGTGAGTTAAATAATTTTCACAGCACCGTCCACCTGTTCCACGATTCCTTACGAGATATACAGTAAATTGCTGCGCCTAGCTATCTCACATCAATCTACCAAATATTTAGGAGGCTAAATTTATGCTAATGTTCACCCAAATTGATAATTACTACAATTTCCGAACACCTGTTACTCCAGTTAAACCATACACTCTGGCCTTCATCGATATCAGTTATCACATTTCGCGGTAAGCATGACATCATTCAATTCAATATATTACAGTAAATACTGTTTTTTGCGAAGAACTAATATATATGCAAGTATGTATTAGGTTTTGCGAACCTAGTAACAAATTAGTTCAGTTGTGACCAGAAGGATAAACCAAAGGCAGCATGAACGGAAAGTATAATCTCATGCACATTCGTTTCGTGCTTACTGGCGACTCATCAGTAGGAGCCGGTATTACGCCCTTTAACCACCCAAATGGAACTGCTAGGCATATATATATATATATATATATATATATATATATATATATATATATATATATGTATATATAGCACCATTTTATTCTTATATGAATCTGGGAACAACAAGAATCAAAAGTTACTATTTGAAACAAATATACAGTTTATATCTCATAGTAGAATGATCAGTTGTAAATTCTTTATTTGTTTTTAGATTGTGAAAGGTGCGCAAATTTTTAGAATCATTTAAAAAAATAGTTGAACCGTGGGTCATTTAATTTATTAGAATAATGTTTAACTAGTCCTCTTCGGTGGGATCGTCGTGTTTTTAATAATGAATTTGGACGTTTTAATTATCCTGATGGAGGTAAATAGATGACAATGCTCATATTAGACACTAGTATTGATTTTGGATTTGACCACATTTTTCTTGTGCGGGGCAATTGGTAGCACTCGTAGTCCGGTAACTTTTTGAATTCTGTACATTTTCAGGTGCACTGATTATTAGCCATGATTGATTGGTTTTCACTTGTCTCTTTATTTTTGAGTCCAGCATTAGCTGCTTGTCTGAAAATGACGTTGGGACAAGATGTTCTTCTCTTTTTGTTCCGATATTTCGAGACCCTATTTCCCGTCCCATCTTAAGGGTTGACACCATACACACAGGAAGAAAACAACTTGTGGCAAATGTGGTATCCACAGGTTGTTTTTTTCCTGTGCGTATGGTGTCAACCCTGAAGATAAGACTGAAAATTATGGCATCGAAAATTTGATCAAAAAGAGTGGAAAATCTTGTTCCAACGTCATTTTCAGGCAAGCAGCTGATGAAGGGCTTAATAATGAAGGGACAAGTGAGAATCCATCAATCAAGGCCAATAATCGGTGCACCTGGAAATGTAAAGGATTCAAGATTTTACCGGCTATCAATTTTCCCGCACAAGAAAAATGCGGTCAAATCCACAACAAGAAGGACAGCACTTTGCACTTCAACTCAAAATTATTAATAATATACTATTGATTCTGTGAGAATGTTTTTTTCTACCTAATTCTGTTTAGAATGATTTCAACTACTTCTTTTAACTTAACAGGCGTGACTGATGCATCTGACCCTGATTCACCTCTTCCACAAACTACGGCACGCTCACCTTTTATTGGCGCCGTGTCAAACGATATTACTGTTATGACAGGTAGTAGTAACGTGGAGCAAAGCCAAACATTTTCCGCCTTCGAGAGAACTGAACAAAATGACGCACAGTCTGGAAGTGTGGTTTCTGGTGTTGTGAAATTGTCTGTAATTCCACCACTAGACCGATCCACTTGTGCTAGCACGATGGAAATGAAGAATAATGAAGACACAACTAACAGCGGTTGGAATTTTGAAGCTGACAATTTTACGCCTCCTTGTGATTCGGTGAATGGAGAAGCTCGTTATGAGACAATTGATGCTCATGGCCATGTAAATGGTAGTAGTGAAGGCGGTAGGTCGAGTAGAAATGTCGATAAAATGCTAAATACAGTTGATAGGATTAGTCGAAGCGGATCGGACGAGAAATTAACAAATTTGAAATCAACTAAAAATGCACCAAAGACGACAAATGTTATGACAAATGACAATTACGCTTCTAACAATATGTGTACTGGAAGTAGTGAAGTGAACCGAGTTGCAGTTTGTAGCAACATAGAGCTTACCGCTACAAATAGTTCGGAATCTCCTCGACGTTTTGATGATTCAGGAAAGCCACGGTTTAAAGGCAACCGGGAACACTTAGATGCTGATATCTCAAATTTGGCAAAGTTGGATGACAACAAGCAACGAGGAGAGGCCGACGACCGCGACATCAATAGCTTAAGTGTAAGTTATTATCTATGTCAGAAAAAGATAAAAACATAAGCACCAATTCTTTAAATCAAGTTTGCGACCTTGAAGTAAACAACAATCCCATTGTATTTAACCAGTCGTCGAACGAAATAACAAAACTACCGCCAGTCGCAACGCCCTGACGCGTTTCGACCTTCCATGATCATCATCAGAGTACTCTGATGATGGCAAACTTTAAAAAAATGCTTCTCTCTTTCGAAGCTATTGCGATTGATAGGCTTAATCCTTGCCTAAAATGCAAAAAATAATTCAATTAAGTCAATCTTTCCATATATATATATATATATATATATATATATATATATATATATATATATATATATATATATATATATATATATATATATATATATATTTCTTTATATATTTTTATATATTTCTATATATTTCTTTTGTTTTTGCACATTGGAAGAGTACTATGTATATAATATAAATATTTAAATATAAATAAATATATATATATATATATATATATATATATATATATATATTATATTTATATTTATTTTATATTCATAGTATTCTTCCTGTGTGCAAAAACAAAAAGAAATTTTGTTTTTGCACATGGAAAGGGTACTATGAATTTTATTAAGGTTCACATTTCAAAAGAATATATATATATATATATATATATATATATATATATATATATATATATATATATATGGATTAAAGAACAAAATGTATGCTAGATACGTGGCTGTCTAACCAATTGAAATCTCACTTCGTTTTCTTTCATATTAATAAATAAGCTCAAATAGAAACATGTCCGTATAAGCTGTATGCTTTACAAAATGTGGAATGCAATTCATGTCCTTTATCGTGGTGTTGTGCTCTTTGGCTAACTTCTCAAAAGTAGGCAAGACTGCTACTCGGACGAATCGTACCACGATTATGTAGTTCTGAAGCATACTTCTCATCTCGCGAGCTGCGAAACGTGCGAACTAGTTGTTATATTTTTATTTAAACGATGTCATGAGTACGGCAAAATGTGATAGCTGATCTTAATCAAAGCCAGAGTGTATGGATTTTCTGGAGTAACAGGTGTTCAGAAGTAGTTTCATTTCTGTATTTGGGTGAAATGTTACATATCTCGAAATCGATTGCGGTGGTATCATGCACCGACTAGGAAATCTTAGTGTTGGTACTCTTTTCAGGCTCGGTATATATTTTATAAAGTGAGTTAGCTTTCAAGTCACATTGTCGAAGACTTTTTATACAAAGTTATCTCTACTACTGCTGGTATACACATTCGTATTAGAGGTTGCACCGTCCAATTGTCTTACATTGTTTACCCAAATGTATAATGAGTATAGGGCGTAATAACGGCTATAAATAAACAGAAAACGAAGATGCACATGAGATCATACATTTCGCTTATGCTGACTATTTTTTATCCTTCTGGTTCTATTTGAACTAATTTGTTACTAGGTACGCAATACCTAATACATAGATGCGCATATATTAGTTCGCACCAAACAGTATGAAGTAGTAGCAGTAGTCGTAGTAGTATTAGTATTAGTATTAGTTATGGTATTATTATAAGTTGTAATTGTTGTATAGGAAAGTATTAATGTTACGCTCGATGTGTATAATCCGCTCTAAATGCCAAGAATTGTTGGTGTATATCTTTAGTTCTGGTTGCTATTATATCTTCCTTGAGTAGACAATCGGATCCATTTTCGAACATATTTTAGAATTCTTTATCATTTTGTGTACGTCGCTGAATTGTGTTTTAACTGGCGAAGTACACTTAATTTGAAAAATAAATTTTGGTGCTTTGCTTAGTCTGCGCAACTTAACCCTGCAAGATTAGCAGTAATTTCCCATTATTTCTACATGATTCACGCTTAATTTTGATGTTTTTCTCAACAACAGAATATAGCTTCCGTTGCTAGAGAAGTGAACACGAGGGCCAATCGTGATAGAGAAGAAAGCCCACTTCACTTGTCGAATAAAATCATGACAGAGAGTAATGACCAGATGACGGGAGTCGAGCCTATCAGCCATAGTCAAGCTGACAGGAGAATCTTTACTTCGTTAAGTAGTGCTCGTCGAAACCAGTCATCAACTGACGGCATGAGGTAAATAAATATGAATACATAAAGAGTTTCGTATATGCTTTTGGTTATTTTAATACGTGTTTTGTTAATATAAACTTCTGCAAGAGCATCTAGTGAAGCTGTGGAAAGCGATGTACAATCATTGCAGGCAATCTCGTGACGCGTCTAGGAAAGCCACAAATTTATCGGATGTTTTGCCATAGTCATGACTGGCCAATAAAATCTGAATATTAGTTACAATTTTCTAAGAAAGTTTTATTATAAAAAAATCATTTATTTCGAGGTTGGTTATAACAGTTTTTAATTGTATAATTGTTTTACTTATACAAATTTGATGAAAGCTGAAAAAATATTGTGTGTGACTGCATATAATTTGTGCAGCCGACATTTCCAGTCGCACTATTATTGGCGAGAGCTGCATATCTGATTTTACATATATTATATATGCAATGCAGTTTGATTCACGTCAGTCAATTCTCCATCGTGTTCTAATGATATCCATAGAATGTAGTAAGGCTGCAATATGCGCGCCTTTCGGTAGTTTTCTATGTATTATGCGACCCGCGTTTAAAATGGGATTGATGCTTATCTCAAGCTCGAAAACTTGACTGTGTGTTTGGCTTTCCTAATTGATAACTCAAATCAAACGCTCCTTGAATTTGAATATTTAACAAATACGCCTCCAACATAATTTGCAACTCTGTCACGAGTAATCGTGATCATTCTTCTTTACAGCTGACATATCCTTATTCGACAAAAAAAAACTAAAATTATTTTATAATTGTATTTTTTAACTGATGTATTCTGTGTAGCAATAGAAACCTTTAAGACAAAGAAAAATAAAGGGTCTTATCTAGGACGGGCATTAATTCAACAGAAATTCCTCGCAGAAGCGCCCGTATAAAGATGAAGCAGTCAGCCCAGTGATGAAAGACACATTCGAGCCGAAATGAACATAAATTAATTAATATTTAAAAATTTGTTTTATTAAATCGATGCTTGTTATACGAGCAAAATACTATATATAATTGAGTAAAAGCAAAGCATGTTTGGTACCTTTACAAATGGCTTCTGAGGGGTTAGAAACGTTGATTCAAGGAAAATTTAACTGTAGAATTAGGCATAATTAAGTTTCGTCTGGACGATACACTGATAATAAACACAGACGATATCCGAGTGCATGGCTCAACCAATAGAGGTGGACATATAAACGGCGACCGCGCCGAAGAGGAATCAGAAAGAAATATGCCGGCGTTTTCAGCCGAATCGACGAGTTTTTTCAGACCGTCATCACCACTAGATAACGAAAGGCCACAGTTGTGGTTCGAAAAATTTGAAGCATCAGTTCGAGCTCAAGAATTTATATTAGAAACACCTATTATGCGTGTGGCTGTCCAGGAATTAGTGGACCGGACAGTAACAGTCCAATTGGGATTGCCGTTGACCTCACATATGAAGAGTACAAAAGACTAGTGTTGGATCACTTCCGGATCATCCCTCAGGAGGTATTTTCAGAATTGTACAGCCTCAAACCATTACTGGGTGAGATGCTCCTGGATACCATGGCACGCATCAAGCCGTGGTTCTCCAAGCTAACTGAGTCTTTACCTGGGTTGCAACCGCATGAGGCCATCATGTTTATGCCGCTGGATCCTACCAGATACAGTGCAGAATCCAACGCCCAGGGAGGCCTGGAAGAGAGATTTCAGCCATGATGACAAACCAAGTGGCAGCTGCAACACCACGCGTGGGTCCAGTTACAACATCTGTTAGGAGCGACATACCGTACTGGAATTCTTCCCGGCATAATCATCAAGTCCGCGACAGACGGCAACAGCCAGTAGCCTGGAAGCAAAGTCAATATATAAGGACGCCAGCTTAGACGAATACGTTATCTAAGTGTCAGCAAAACCAGTACATTGCTCCTAGAGAACAACCAGTTCAGTGGAGAATTAGGGTCCACAATCTCACAAATAAAGGTGGTCGAGATCAGGGCACAAATATTAATCCTTCGGAGGCTCCGAGGGGTAGATCGATTGAAGTGTTCCGAATCAGATGGCCTTCGAAGAAAAAGAAGTATGGGAAACGTTACCAAATGTACGGATTTTTATTAAAGTTAATTTTTTGAATTCTTCAACGGACAGCCAGTAATAATGCAATTGGATACTAAAGCTGATGTTTCGGTATTACCACTGACTTGGCCATTAAACAATGTGAAACCTATGAGAGCAATTTTATGTCAGGCATCGGGCGCATCGATGGTGGCTGCGGGCGAGTGGAACACGAAATTGTTAATAAATGAAAATACCTATCATATGTCTTTTGTTGTAGCGAATACGCAAACGCCCTTATTGGGACTTGATTTTAATAGAAAATGGGAGAAGACAATAGACTGTCAAAATAATGTTATATGCATATTGAGGCCTGCAAGCATAAATTCAATAAAGTCTATATGTACCCCTAAGGTGCAGGAGGAGACCAGTTGTCTTCCTGGGTGGTGGAAGAATCTTCAAACCTAATATAACTGCCTGGTTGCAACGAACGTCCAGGGCCGACGGTCGACCAGTTTAAACTATGGCTAGAACTAAATGAAGGTTGCGAACCACAAAAAGCATTTGGTGCTCCTCCAAAGAAATTAGCAGCGGCGACTCGTGCAACCCAAGAAATGATAGTAGCCAGCGTTCTTGAACCCTCATCATCTGTTTGTCGAGCTCCGATGGTTTACGTTACGAAAATGGATGGTTCGCTCCGACCGGCGGCTGATTTCCGGCAATTAAACTCAGTGACTAAACCTGACCCGTATCCCATGCCGGCTCTGCATGATCAACTCCTACTCCTAGCGGGAAGCAAATGGTTCGCCGTGCTTGATCTTAAACAGAGATTTTGGCAAATAGGCGGGCGGCCCGATAACCGATGGAAGTTAGCGGTGCAGGTACCCCAAGGTCATCTCCAATTCACTCGGGTACGATTTGGTCTTTAAAACGCACCGAAAGTGTTCCAAAGAATGATTGACTCGTTCGTGTCTGACTTAACTTGTACAACAGCTTACGTTGACCATGTTATTATATAGGCCACTACTGAACTCGAATTACGTATAAGGTTGCAGAAGATGTTGGTCAAAGCTGTAGAATGGCGATTACACTCTAATCCAGAAAAAGTTCAGATATGTCTGGAAGTGCGGTTCCTCGGGCACTCAGTCTCAGCGGAGGGATGTATGCCATTAGATTCGAATTTACAGCCTATCAAGGATTATCCGGTGCATACTACTTGAAAACAATAGCGCCAGTTTATTGGTATGGTGAATTTCTATAGACCATATCTCGCAGAGATGGCGGTTACGCAGCAACCATTGTCTAAGCTAACTAGTGCCAAGATACCGTTTAGTTGGACGGAGGAGGCTAAAGAAGCGTTTATGCTATGCAACCAAAAATTAATAGATGCAACTATTATGACTTTCCCGGTAGGTAATATGTCAATTGTTACAGATGCGTCAAATATTGGAATAGGAGCGGTATTACAAGCTGACGGACGTCCTGCGCAATATATAAGTCGCACACTCACTAAGGCGGAACAGAACTATACCGTCACAGAAAAGGAATTACTTGCCGTACAATGGGCGCTACGGAAGTTTAGGCATTTTGTCATCGGGGAACACATATACGTCTTTACCGAACACAAAGCGCTATTTCATTGGAGATCAATGAATATTAAGAAGAAACGTGTACACTGAGACATTGAAGAGCTGTATCAATTCATCATAGAGCCGGGATCGAGAATGCGGCAGCCGATGCGCTCAGCAGAATTTCAGCTGTGCGGGTTTCACCACTTATAAAAGTCTCTTAAGAACAGAGAAAGGATGTCACATGCAAGGAAATAGTGAATCAATTAAAAACGACACAGTGGTGTCCGCATCATATAAAACGTTGAGCCTACAAAACGGCCTGTTGGTGTGAAAGGAAGGACAAAAAGTGCAATGGTTTGTGCCAGAATCTATAGGAACATAATTGATGGCCTTTTGGCATGAAAGGTTCGGACATCCCGGCGCCGGGCGACTCATTGAGACATTGCAGTCACGATTGTATTTGCCTGACATGTTCAAAGAAATTCGTTGCTATCGTCAACTTTGTAAGCCACAAAAAAGAGAAAAGGCCACTTCGATTGCTTTCAATGCCACTGCACGGAACGAGTTTCTGCATGTCGACCTGCTAGGTCCGCTTCCGGTTGCTCGTGGCGGGGTGTCCTATGTGTTTTTCATGGTCGATAAGTTTACCCGATGGGTCGAGTTTGTACCACTGAAGAAGATCACAACAGAAAAGATTATAACGTGCTTAGAAGAGCGATGGCTCAGTCGATTCGGTGCACCACAAGTTATTGTTACCGACCAAGGCGCACAGTTTGAGTCGAAAGAATTTAATCAGTGGTGCAAAGACCTTGACATAAAGCATTCCCGCACAGTCACTTATCACCCGAAGACCAACGCGACAGCTGAGCGCGCAAACCGGACGATGAAAGAGGTACTGCGATGTTGGTGCTACGAGAGCCCGGGAACGTGGAGAGACAAATTACATTTGGTCGAGTGGGCCGTTCACTTTACAGTCTCAACAGCTACAGGATTAGCCCCAACGACCATGGTCTATGGAGGGCATATAAGACTGTCAGGTGTACCTGTAATCCAAAGATCCCAAGAGCGCTGCACCATAACGGATATCCAGGAGGGACTAAAACAGTTAACTGAATATGTTGGCGCCACACAGCGACGAGACTATGCAAGGCAACCGACACGCATTCTCCTAAAGGTCGGTGACTATGTCATGGTCGCGAAGGTCGAGCCCATGGCGCTGCAGGCTGTCAATGATGTGCTGTATCGCGTGGAAATTGTGGACTTAGAACACAATACAGTTATTGCTAACCAGGCCCGATGACCCACGAGCTGCCGCACTTGTTCGCTTAAGCAGGGAGTCAATGCCGATTCCTGAGGGGAGGAAGTTGAAGCAATAGCCACCATTAAGACTAAGAACGAACAAAGGGTCTTATCTAGGGCGGGCATTAATTCAACAGAAGTTCCTCGCAGAAGCGCTCGTATAAGGATGAAGCAGTCAGCTCAATGATGGAAGCAGTCTTCCAGCCCAAGTTAACATAATTTAATTAATATTTGAGTAAAAATAAAGCATATGTGGTACCTTTAAAATGGCTTCTGGTGTGTTAGAAACGTTGATTCAGGGATTGACTGCTCAAATGAACAATTTAACTGCAGAATTAGGCATAATTAAGTCTCGTCTGGACGATACACTGATAATAAAAACATGGCATGCATGGCCAAACTAACTGAAGTGGACACCACATTCTGCCTAGTTTACGTGTTTGAGGTTTGCCAAAAGTCTTTTAAATCGATTTTTTGATGGACGACGAACCTTAGCTTATTTTTCCGGTAATATTTTTGTACGCATTACTAATACTAAATGAATACGCCGTTCCCCTGATGAAAATGTTATGATCGAAGATTGTAAACTCCCGCAGATTTGAATCCGATGGAGCTAAGAGTGATATTTCGTAGAAATCAAATATTTTTCAAATAAAGAAATGTGTTAAATTTCTAATACCGTAAAGTTTCAGGATGATGCTGCAGATAATAAGAGCTAGAGCCCGCCAATTCTCAGGACGCAAATTTCTATGGCCAAGGCCAAAACTGAGAATGTTTGCTACTTTAAAATCATTTCATCGCTTACATTTTTGCCAGTCTAGTGTTAACTTTCTTTTTGATATCCTATAAAAAATTGAAATGAAGTAATTATAGTTTTTTAACTACATAAAACAGGTTTATAAACGATTTTATAACTAAAGACGTCTTGTTAAGGTCACCCCTTAGAAAAAAATGAGTCTTTCGTTTGTTAAAAGAGATTCATTTAAATTATTTTGTCCATTTTTTAGTATTCATAAAATCTGTGTTGAGCATTCACCTGTATTTATCTTTACAAATATTCCTCTAAGCCGACTGGTTTGTTACGAAGATAGTTTAGTTATCCTATTTAACGTAAAGCACCAATGAAGTGGTTTTATGAACAAAATGCTTTGGGTCATACGAAAAAGCTGTGATATTTGAGTCGAGACGCGAAATGTTCTTGCATGTGTTCTAAGCAGTTAGAAAAATAGGACTTTTTTTGAAATACGAAATAAGATTAAAACTTTAAACTATGAGATGATAACTTCAAGGTAGAAATTTTGATTTTCTTGATGGTATTAATCATATCCAGTTGTAGCCTGAAGCCTGGCTATACTTTTGTGCTTTTTCAGGTGCGAATGAAATTTATGAATCATTCTATTTACACGGCTAGTGTGCTTTTCTTGGTAGTTAAGTAATTTAAATTTTTTGTCACGAAAACTTGCAGATGTACAGAGAAATGTCAAAACCTAAATTAGAATTTGGTAAATTTTATTGCTAAAATAATGCTTACTTAAATCAAGATTGCGGGCTTGATATAAATACCAATCCTGTTATATATACATTTTCTATTAGGAACCAATCATCGCATAAGGTAGAGACGGCAATTCATCCAGTAAACCAGTTACGTCCTTAGTGGGAATTCTTCGTGTACTGTCCAGAACGATTGCTGCGGCCGACACTGAAACCGAGACGAATTTGCTTCGGTGTCTATGACTGTCCACTGCGCCACTCTGTCACACAGAAAACACAATTTCAGTTATTTACTACATTATTTTTTAGGTTACCCTTTCCTTCCAGTGGAGCCTTTGTGACATCTCTCTACACCTAATGTCCTAACTAGCCACCAAAAATCTATCGTTATAGATAAGATAAAACGGTACAGAGTGGCGTAGTTGCTAGTTATAGACTTCGAAGAAAACGTGTCTCGGTTCGAGCTCTGTCTTCGACAAAATTTTTGGTCAGAACTTGAAGAACTTCAAATAATAATAAAACCTGTCTACAGCATCAACTACTTTTACACAGAAAAATGTATATATATATATATATATATATATATATATATATATATATATATACATATATAATGGGCCTGGTGTTTATATCAAGCTCGCAACCTCGATTTAATTAATTGTTATCACCACCCGCGCAATCAATTATTGCTTAATTATAGATAATAATGCTTATTGTAATATATGGGGTGTGCTGACCCTCGGAATTCTATGTGCATTTATATTAAATTATCATTTCTGAGCTGGTTTCGTGTGGTAATTTTATTTTTTTTATTCCCAAATATTTTTCAATTAATGAAGTCCGAATTCATTCATTCGCCAACTAAGACGCCCACCAGGATACACACAACCAGACAAGGGTTTGCGGGCATCAAACGATAGAAAACCTGACTTTGATGGAACAGCTGAAAGAAACAGACAAGGTACCACCTCTGAACTGGTCGGTTTGCTGTCAGGTGGCCGAACTGTTCTTATGCTCGAATCTGGCGGGCATCTTATACGCACCGCATCACCTGAATGTAGTCGGGTGGAAAATAGTCGTTATTATGTTGCGTCTCGTCGTGATGTAGCTAATATCACATTTTCACCTTCGCTATCCAAGAAAGAACCGCTGAGGCTTAGAAGATCCCGATCGGAGGATCTGCGAAAGAGCGGGTTAATTTCTACATCAAACGAAATTTCCATTATTGGTAAAGGCAACAAAATGGCCACTAAAGATTATGCCAATGATAAAATAGACAAAAGGCCGTATGTTAAATCGCCAAAACCTCGCCGAGATGCTTCAGTTTCGCCGAAGGACTTACAATCTGGGGCATTGATAAACTTGGAGCGAGCAGCCTCAACCGGTTCGTCTTCAACCTCGTTGTATTCGTCATGCTCAAGTTCTGGTTCCTATTCGACGAAGTCAGAACGACACAACAGACTTGATAGAAGAAGCCTCAAGCGTAAGCGAGTTCATGCAATGCACCAGTTGCATCCGAATTCCGACATTAAATCCCGCCATTCACGTCCGGAAACGTCGCGCAATAAAGAAGTAAGACAAAGTTCCGTCGTTAATGTCACTAGTTCCGCTGCAATTGTTCCGAACGGAACTGATATTGTTGTAGATAATTCCAATAATTCCAATTCACGTGATTTTATTAAGACTAGCAAAAAAGCCAATAAAACCGATAGAAAAACAAATCGAACTGCAAATTATTCTGTTGAAGAAGTTGATGACAAACAAAAAATTGATAAAAGGAAGCAAGACCGGAAAATGAAGAAAGGCCGTCATAATTCCAATGTACCTACTAGCTCTCAATCAACATTTGCTGATAAAACCCTCCAAGGTAATGATGGAAACCTGGGTTTACTCAAGGTGACTGCGTCGGTCAATACAAATGCACAGGGACGATCGTTCAGTTCGGAAACCTCGACAACATTTTCAACAACAACATCTTCCAAAAGTTATGCGATGGATGGCTTTTTACGTCCAGGTGATAAGATTAGACGAAATATTTGTACTTTAGGAACGAGAACAGTCAGTTCGCGCAGTCGAAGCTCTTCGACAGGGAGCAGAACATCAAGTAGCCAATGTTCAAGGTCGACATCCGGCAGCGGAAGCGAATCTACTGGGTCTTCATCAGCATCAGGATCAGGGTCCCGTTTTGGTTCCGGGTCTATTTCCAGATACAGCAGTTTCAAATCAAGGTCTACTTCGAGTTCGCGATCAGGTAGAGTCTCGGCATCGCTTTACACTTCCGGTGGTTCTATTTTGTCAAGGTCAGTATCGTCAGCATCTTCAGTCACATCCTCCTCATCATCATCCTCTTCATTGTCTTCATCATCGTCCTCGTCACAATACTCTCTGTCATCGGCAAACTCGCGTAGCAAGACTAGTCTGGGTAGCAGTCGCAGCAGTGGTAGCAGTTGCCGTTCATCTAGGAGTGGCGGCAGTAGAAGCAGCGGTAACAGAAACAAATATCGGAGTTTGGCAAGTTTCAAAAGTGCCGAAACAAGTTTGCAATCTAGTCCGGCCGCACGGGCGGCTGATGGAGACTCAAGAAACACTGCATACAGCCTACAAATAGAAGTTAAGAACACGGGTCCCATTGCACTTGAATCTCAGTCAGCTGTATGTGAAGCAAAGCATTGTTTAGCCAAATTTGAGGATGCAAAAACTAGCCAGGTTAGCTTAATTTTATCTCGTTTAACTAATAAACTACAATTTAAAAAATAAAACTCATTAACAGGGTAATTTGCAGAATAATTATTTAAAATAATACGTCAATCTTGGCGACAGACATGATCCGGCCAGTCGTATGGATTGCATTTTGCGAACCCTGTTGATACAATTCTTGAATTCTGGGTGAGGGTAAGAATATGAAGCTTTCGAGCTTTCTACCGATGAAGGTATTTAAATATAATAATTTCAGCAATGGTAAGGAGGACGTCTACTGGCCGCAATGTTGTCTTAGTAAAATACAGACCATACTTCTTGTTATCGTACACAAGATTGAGTCTCTACTGACTTTTGACGTTCTAGAGGTGAGTGTGCTAATGTTCTTCGAATTGAATCGAATGCCATCGTGTCTAAATTGAATGCGACCTTGACATTTTCGTACTGCAGTAATTGCAATTCTTTGTTAAATATAAACAATCACCGATTGCAACACAGACAGCAGAAAGGACGCTTTTTACACTGATCTAAGCTCTTCCCTAATTAGGGCAAGAAGTTCAGACATGGTCTTGGTTATGGATGACATGAATGATGAAGGTGGGCGCTTAAGTAACACAGGATTTCATTTCGGTGGAAGATAAACATTAAGCTCAACTCGCAACGATAATAGTGAACGACTGTTGGATAGCTGCAAGGAACATAGATTATACTTAAGTAACTCAACCTTCAAACGTAGTGTAATGTGTTGCACTACATGGCTTCCTCTAATCCTCCGGACAAAAGTGAACTCAAATAGATCACGTATCATTTTGTTATAGATGGCGTGGCAACATCGTTTTGGAACACTTATGATGACTCGAACCACGCACTTATCCGATGTATTTTTGCACTCAAGGTTTCCGGGAAAAAATAACAAATCTTAAATAGGTGTAAGCAAAACTTGATCAGCCATCTTTCTGACAAAATATGAATATATTCTAAAGTTAAAGTTAACTGGTCTAGATGGCGAAAATTCGAACTTACTTTGGATAAAGGTAAGTTCCACAATGCACAATGCAGGTACTATTTTATGTGGCACTGCGGGCCTCCGTAGAAATAATCATTGGTTCTCTGTAAAATCTATGGAAATACTCACAGTGCTGTAAGACGCCAAAATAAGTGAAATCTAAAAGTTTATCCCGAATATTTTGGTCCAGAAAAGCTGAATAAATGAAAGAAGCATTCACATCAGGTAATAACCAACTTATTCACGCAACAGGTCACAGAAAATTAAAAGTTATGGAAACTATAAATGATTATAATTGTCATCTAATAATCAATAAAATTAGTCGTCTTTATAGGTGGACTAAACACTAAAAAGGCCAATTTTCGTGGACACCAGCGTCAGTCTCGATTCCCGAAAACCTGCCTGTATCAACAGTTTGGAATTTTAATCTGTAACAACCATCAGAGTTAAATATGAGATGCAATCCTATCTCTTAAACGCCGCAAAGTTGCAGGCCCCGATGATTTTATCCGAGCTTATTTATGGATAGTGGCGATGGAATTTCTGGAACGTCGAATAACTTTTTACGTACTATTTGTAATGAGGAAACCGTTCAGCTTGCTTGGAGTGAGTTGACCATCATTCGTATCTTCAAAAAAAGCAATCGTAGTTTATGTGAAAAACCATCGTGGTATATGCCTGACTTAAGTCGTATCCAGATTATTTGCTTCGATTACCTTACGCCGTCTAAACGCTATGTTTGAATAACATACCCGAGAAAACCAAACCGGATTCCGATCAGGACCAGGTTGTATAGATAATATTTTTAATTCAGAGCAAGTTCTTGAACAGCGGCATGTATATTGCAGTTGCACAATAGCCGCTTTTATGGACTTCAAGGGTGCATTCGATTCATTAGATCGCAATTTTTGTGACGAACAAATATGCAAATAGTATACTTATAGTCGTGTTAACGTGTACAGCGAATTAACGCACAAGTTTGTCAACATCAGTAGTATTTTTCAAGGCTGTCCATTTGCCACATTGCTGTTTTTCAATTTTGTTATAGTTGATATTATGAACAACACTTCCACACGTTCAGGATGCAGGCGTCGAACTTCTCCCGGGTGGTAAATTAGTCGATCTCAACTATGCCGACGATATCGTATTATTATTCGACCGTCGAGGTTATACTCAGGTCACCTTGTATAGATTAGCGGTCGTTGTTCAGTCTTTCGTTCTAAATGTACGATACTTTTACAGGATCACCAAACACCCGCTCCAACTCTGCGACTGTAGTGTAAAGATCTTGACAAAGTTCACAGATTTACATACCTTAGCAGCTCTATGAATAACTCAGACGACATGTCTGATGAAGTGCGTATGAGAATCGTAAAAGCTAGAGCATCTTTATCTAACTTTCGCCATTTATGACAAACGCGAGTATTTCACTCGGCCTTATATTTCGTGCTTACAACGCATCTGTGCGCGTAGTTTTCTAATACGCTAGTGAGATTTGGCTTCATAGGGTAGATAATTTTAAATGCTTACAGGCATTCGACCACCGTTGTTTGAGAAACATAGAAAATGTAGGTTATCAACAACAAACAATCAACTCTGACATCCGTGGGCGTATTTTTGGATCGGCCAACAAGTGCTCCTCGTTAGAAGAACAAATGAGGAGCCATCAACTGCGTTGGCGCGGTCCTTTTACCTTGTACTATCAGTTCAGTTGTCCAGTTGAGCATTATTTTCGTACCCAGCTCCAGATTGTCGTAAGAAGCCAGATGGGCAGATTTTGACAATACAGAAAGATTTAAAGTCGACTACATCAATATTAATTAGTGTGGGATCCACTTGTCTGCCAGGATGGGATCCACGTGCGTATCACAATTCTTAGTTAGATATCCGGTGTCATATTGCATGGAGTCTAGCTTAGTGGCGATCTTGTTTCAGATTTCTATAAGTTGGGCAGAGTTGGCTGTGCGGTTTGGTTGTGTTTATGACGTGATACGGTGCTAACCGCAGGGAGGCTGTATTGCCGATGTCTTTTCCTTGCCTTAAAGCCGACTTGCCCATAACTGGTGTTGTGTAAACGCTTCGGTTTTAGGTTATTTTTTAATGGTTATATGGCGGTAAAGCGTTAATTACTAACGCCGTTTGCATTGCTATGCATGATGATGCTACTTATTGAAATAGACGGGCGGTTCCAGAGTTGTTTGATGAGCTTTTCAACTGCAACCACTCAATGCCTTTAAGTCTGGAAAACTCAGCTCCAGCCCATTCCTCCAGGAACCAACGGGGCTTCTACACAGAATAAGCAGTTGAAGACTGACAGCAGAGAACCACTCAGCAGCATCTAACTCTTGGATACACCTTTGCCTTATCGACCGTTTTCAACACATTTAGCTCTAAATAATAACTTATGGACACTTTATAGTATCCACGGATTTCTTTCGTGGGTGGTAGATTTGCACCATCAGTTCCACAAAGATCCAACATGTTCCTCATTTCCGAGTACGCATTAAGTTCGTCTTCGTAGTGGCTGGGTGCTGATTCGTTTCATCGCTCCAATTGGCGTCCACATCATTCGTACTAAACACTGGTAACGAGGTACAGTCTAATCTTCGTTGACTGGCAACGTTTCGGTACCTCATTTCCAGTACCTTCATCAGGCTTCCAATCACACACAATACAATGCTGACTCTGACAGATTTAAGCACATTTGATAACCTCCTGCCACAACAGATTTGTTAATATTTTAATTTTAGATTCACTAACGGTTTGAAACCAACAAGGGCCTCAGTAACTAAAACTCGACATATACATATGCATGGAACACATGAAAACATCCACTCGACAAACATATATATATATATATATATATATATATATATATATTATATACACCTGAAAATGGCAGATCTAACTCATTCCTCTTGTACAATCCCAACGATCTCAAGTTACCGGTATACGTTATCACATCAAATGTGAAAAATTTGAACGGGATGGGGGAGAGAAGTGGGAGAATCCATATCTATCATCTACGTAACAGAACTGTGGATACTCTAAATGTGATGATCGCACGGCGCAACTCAATACACCTTTTGGACACAGCCTGGTGTGATTAATGACTCCTTGAGACTTGAGCAACATTTTCGCATAGACCACAGCATCGAAAGTGTGTTCTAGATCAGTGTGCCGACTTCCATACTGCAATGCTACGGAAACCTCAGAAAATGTCGAAATGACAGTAGAATTGATCAAGATAGCACAGTTAAATATCCCTGTCGAACACCTTAACCATTCGCTAAAGGCTTAAAAGATGCCTGATAGTGTGAATAGAAGCCGATGATTTATTATAATTGGCTGAATGTAATCCATCAATTTCGGCGAAAATTTTGCGATTAATAAATTCTGTCACTGTACAGTGTCAAACGCTGCTGGATTGTCTTGAATAGCAATGACAGTCGGCTCTTGCTTTTATTTGCGCAACTCAAGTACATGAGCTTGGTCCACGCATCCTTTTCACAATCGAACCCCTGATTAGTTTGGCTTAGTTCGCTTTTCACGCACATCATTAGTCTTGCCGAGAGTCTTAGAAATTTCCTATTCTGATGCCGTGAATAATTAGCTAACGCAATATTAGTTGTTTGCAACGCTAGCGTCATCCATTTTATGAATTCAAACCCCAGCGTTATTCGTCTACTGATTTGGGACGTATTCCTCCGACAAGATTGCGGCAATAACCTCGTTCAGATTCATTTGAACCTTTATTTTTCCTAACTTATAAATGTTCGAAAAAGGTCATCCATTTATGCGGTTTGGAGGTCTCTTACAAGATTTCGGTTCATGGCCACTTCATCAAAATTCTAAGTTTTGATTTTAATCTGATACATGGCTAATGAAAAATTCCTTGCCTAGTTTACTGGCGAGGGTGTGCTCTCCACTTTGTTTCGCAATAGTTTCCGTGAGGTTGAAGTGCTTTTGTGTTAGTCAAGGTAACGGAGATATTCTCCGGTTTTATAACCGAGAGGCAAGCCGAGGTTATTTCATGTTTTCTCGTCGTAAAAATCCACATTCTGTACACATGTTGGTTCAGTTGCTTTTCTGCATCTGTAATTTGAAATGAGAAATTTATAATGTATGGAAGTATAAAGCAGGTATACAAGGCACAATTAAATAAAGTCAATTTTCTTAACGCCAGAACTCAATATGCCAACAATAGCTGGTACTTTAAATAGTTATTTTTCTGGGAAGCAATTTGAATAAATTTGGATTAAACACACATTATACAACAAAAAACAGGAAGCAAAAGCTGTACACGCCAATTTACGCACAAACGTTTACAAACACACACACATATACAAAAAACAATTCACCTGTTTAAAACTACCAGTTCTGCGTTTTGACTAACGCAGTAATAATATCAGTTGTTTTCTTTCATGAACAAAATATTTGGCTGCCGTTATCGTCCGCCTTCTTCACCAGTTTTAAAAAACAAACTAATGAAAAAGACCGATATTTCCACTGGCCATATCATTTATACTTCAGACTGATCTTTCTCTAGATAGTTGCGTGTCACATGTGTTTTTCTTTGCATTTTCATAACTACTGTGTTCATCTAACTAAGTGAGACCACCAGTTTGTATTCAAATCAAGCACAAACTTCGTGTTTTATTTAGCTAATGATGAAGTAAGTTGCATACAACAACCTCTGCTATGTGTAAATCTTTTTCAATATTTGCTTTGATTGCCACCAGGAAATCCGCCTGATTTGGAGTGTGATTTTTATAAACAGTGTTCAGCTTAGCTCAAATAGGACCAAAGGGTATAAAACAAAGTCAGCATGAGCGGTGGGTATGATCTCATTTGCACATTAGTTTCGTGCTTACTAACGACTCACCATTAGGAACCGGTATTGCGCCCTATACTCATTCTATATCTAGGTGAGGAATGTGGGACAATAAGACGATACAATCTCCTATACTAATGTGTAAACCTGCAGTAGTGGAGCTGTCTTCATATATATTTGAACGAATTTGTTACTAGATGCCCAACACCTTACACACAAATGCACATATATTAGTACTCAGCAATAAAAAAAATTCTAACCGTAGAAGTAGCCAGAATTCCAGGTTCAAAATAAGATAGGATTGCAGAATCCCGATTGCATCTGCAGGGTCCATGTTATCGTCAACAGTACGACTAACTAACTCTTCCTGGTCCTCATGCGGGAAATGCCTATGGTCACACGCACACACACGCACACACACACACACACACACACACACATATATATATATATATATATATATATATATATATATATATATATATATATATATATATATATATATATATATTAATAATATTAATAATAATATGTCAATAATCCCCAATATTTATTGTTAAAAGCCCACATTATAATTTTATATCAATAATTATAGTTCTAAAGAAGATAAAGCAAGCAAATGTTATATTGGAAATGTTTTTTTAAAGTTTTTTACAAGATTTCGATGTTATTTCTCATGTTATCCTCGGCACCAGATGACGCGAAAAAAATGTAAAATTTGTGTCGAACAGGTTGACAAAGTTAGACCAGGATTTTTAATGTACTTAATTTGCTAAGTTGTTAATGTTTTTCTGTTTGATGTTTAACTTTAACCATTATGCACTGTTTCAAAATCATCGTGAAATTAATTCAAGGGTGATGGTCTAATAATCTAAGCTGCGTCTTTAATATTGTACTGCGCGTACCATTAGCCCTAGCCCGCCAGTTGACATGTTGAAAAATGTATACTAAATAGTTAATAATAAGGTGCAACTGAAAAATTCTCATGACAGGTGAAATTTAATTTATTACATAATTCAAGATTTAACAAACACAGTCAAACTTCTGCAGTCACTGATGATATTTGTGGCGATTGCCAACACATAAAGTTAAAAATTACCGTACTGCCATGTATTACTCGTCTTATAATTGTTGTTTTATCGTGACTATCAATTGAAGCTTATTTTTGAAAGTAATATGACTTATTCACCTGTTGATAATGTGTCAGGCTTCTTATGCATCAAGTCGAAACAACTGCAATCAGCTGCTTCGTTCAATTGACAACGTTGTTACACAAACATCGCCAAAAGTTTTTAGTGAAGTGCATCTACACCATGAACAGAACAATTTTCCTCAGTACGATCAGCCAGTCGAGCGTTCTTCACGCAGACGTTACCACTCAGCCGGTGGAACAAAAGTCAAGCATAAGGGTGTGAAAAGAGACAACCGAGCGAACTTGTCAACTGGGAGGGAGGCTGAATACAAGCATAGAGGTCAATCTAAGCAGAGCACGGCGGGAAAGCTGAAAGTAGCGCAAAATCCTGTGCCAAATGCTGCTCGAGTCGAGAGTACTCCATCTGGTCCGATAACAGTTTCAACCGACAGCAGTAATCAGCCTACAGTTGCTTCACGAAGAGCTTATATACAATTGGAAAAGCTGGGCGAACAGGCAAACAGTAATTGTGCTGAATTCAAGTAAATTTATAATATATAGTAAAACTAAAATATTGTAAATGCAGTCCATCCACTAGTCCAGGTTCTTCATCAATTACTTTCCAGGATTTCCACCGCCCTGCCTCGAATCTGAGCGCATTTCTTCAGAATTTTGCACATCCGCTGTATTTGTATATATATGTAGGGTCCAAGGTTCGAGAACCTGTTCGGGCGCCAACTGGTCAGTCAATTAGCTTCTCGATAAAATGAATTAAAATCGACTTGTTGATTCACAATAAGTTAAATATTGAGCATCAGTTATTATATGTACATACATTTGCATAAGAACCATTTGTAATCAGAATATCTTTTTGCGTGCTAGTCACACTTTCAAGACCCAATCCAATCAGTGCGTGAAATGTCACTTTATTTACCGTCTATATAGGATGAAGAGTTTATAAATACAAAAGACAACTGTTGTAGAAAAGTTACTAGTCTGGACAACTGACCTAATTTACGGAAATGAAGACTACTTAATCTAACACTACTAAAATGACTGTTAGACGAAAAATAGTGTTCTGTACGTTCAAGAAAATAAATGACTTCTAACTATAGTTGTGTTATATATATATATAAAATATATATATATATATATATATATATATATATATGAGTATATATATATATACATAAATGCACAAAATTGTCTTTGAACACGCTATACCTCCTTTACCTTGATGTGTTACCTTGACTCTTATTTTATACTTTTAAAAATTTTCAGACTAAAGATTAATATACTTTTCAATAGACGTCCTAATAGGAACTTATATTTAACTAATCTGTGCCGATGAGTTAATGCAGAAAGTTATCTGATTCCACCAAAGTTAGATTCTAATCTACGAATTGCTTATATATTCTTTATTATGTACATCGCCTTTTAAAATTAAACTGTATACTTTTTAAGGGAGGAGAAACATTTAGTAGCAAACTGTATAATGGCCATGCAATTAAACACTAATTGATTGCGCGGGAGATGGTAACAATTCTTTAAATCAAGTTTGCGAGCCTGAAGTAAACACCAATTCTATTGTATTTAACCAGTCGTCGAACAACATAACAAAACTACCGCCAGTCGCAACGCACTGACGAATTTCGACCTTCCATGATTGCCCGTTTATTTCTAGTATACTCAACAGGAAATAGCATTCTTTCATTTATATAACTTGGATTTTCATTTGATTATGTTAATAAGAGCACATAATGTATTTAAATGAATTAATGTTGTTTGCAGTTGAGTATATATATATATATATATATATATATATATATATATATATATATATATATATATATATATATATATATTAGCATGTATCAACAAACAGTAGCTGAGTATTCTCAAAGTAGTATGGCCATTGTCCGATTAGTTATTAAATGTGGTGTCTTCCTAAAATATTGTTATATATATATATATATATATATATATATATATATATATATATATATATATATATTACACGGGAATAGTTATGACTTCTGTTACTAAGGTATTCCAAATAGGTGTCACCTGAAGGAAAGGCTAACCAGAAAATATAAGTTGATATATTTCATCAAATTGCGTGCAGTATGCGGTACAGGTAGCACAGTGGAGAGAATCAGAGACTTGGAAATAAATGTGCCAAGGTTCATATCTCGTACAGGGACATTTCTTGAGAATACTTGAAAAAAATTTCCTTTGCCAACTGATGCAATATTGAGCTTATACCGAAAACATATATTCAAATTTAACAATAATACTTGTAGGATAGTTATTATTTAAATAAACAAAAATCTTGATGTCCGATTTGAATTAAAAAACATTTATAATTGTACAGTAGCACTTTCGCTCAATCTCATCAACTTATTTGTGCGTTTTCCAACCGGAATGTATGAAAGCATCATCTAAGTGTTGTCGGAGACATCACTCGCAAAATATTCGAAGGAATTTTCTAGGCTAACTTGTTTCTTGTTCTGAACTGTGTCCTCCATCGGTCTCCCGGTAAGTGACGCGCTAAATACCACATAGCCGAGAATGTGGCATTCTTAGACTCGTATGAGACCGAGTTTAGCATACGTGGGACTGAACCGCAGTAATTGAATTGCTTTATGTAACATACTAATTTGTAAATTTCAGCCTTAAATATGTCGCAAATTTGTTTTAAAAATTGGCTAAATGTTTCCTATGCCCAACAAATTTCTCCAGAAGTGCCCAGTCGACATCTGGTAATGTCAGCATAACTTCTCAAAGAAACTACGACACCGGTGTTAGGCAGAAACAGTCAAAGCCGCCCATTAGTGCAAGCAGTGCAGTCGTGTCGGCAACCTCGGACAAACCCAACGGTGTTGCTACATCATCTCCAAATGCGCCAGCTCCGTTCAATGTGAAGCCGTTGACAGCCAAAGACAAGAGAACTATGGTGGCCGGCACACGAAATCGTAATGTCAGTTTCAATTTGGATGAACGCGAAGTACAACCGCATCCAGGATCAAATGCTAAGTCGACAATCGCGACGACAAAGAAAGCTGATGCCAAGTAATACTCTTATCCAGGAGGAGGCTTGTTATGCAAATTTAAGCTTCAGTTAATTTCTTCACTTGCCTTTATTTCTATGTTTCAAAAGGGAATTCAGGTACTACTAGTTGTACTAAGTTTGTTCTACAAAAATTGCAAAACAACGGAAGGAAGGCTTAGTAAGGTGCAAACAAAGAGATGTTATTAATATCTGTATCTTACCTGTGAGTAATTGCAGGAGATTTTTGTTCGAAATATGCTTCTAGCTGTCGATTTATCACAAATTTTTGTTTTATTAAATAGGCCTAGGTACACCTATGCTAGTACTGATCAGATGGTTCCGACGCTATAAATATGGTTCCGGCTTATTACAGCCTTCCTTCATCTTCGTTTATAAAAACACACGCACACACGCCTATTCTAATAGTTTCGTTTGTTGTTTTATCTTTATACCTTGTTTTATTGTTTGAGTTAATTAAAATTTAACAATTTGTACACAAAGCTGAGCTTAAAAAGGAATAAATTAATAAACAAATTTTCAGTTAGGCTCTGTGTTAGTTTGCTGAGCTATTGGGCAGAAAGTCTAACTCAAGCACATCTAAGTTAACAAAACTGGCGAAGCCTGAATTTTCTTGATGCTCGCTGTGGAAAGTAGGCGCTGCTTGATTAACCCACTGAGCGCGGATTATTTTATTTCAGACGAGAAGACATATATTCATCGAATTTCTACGTTAAATTAGGTCTCTTTAAATTGATAAGATAGGGACGTTTTTGTTTTTCTGTCTAGTGACTTTGTACTTTATATTCATCATTTCAAAATTGAGAGAAATAGGGCTCTTATAGCCACGTTCCTGCGGTTTTTTCGTTTTTTATGATAATTAGATCACAATTTCATTTCAAGAATAGTCTTTCGTTACCAAAATTAGATGCAAAATTCAGCGCACAACTTATTTTCGTGGCTTTTTCGCTGACGTTTGTACTACATGCATTAATATGCGAAACCAAAATATAGCTTGTAAAGACAATCCATACCATTCTGATTCACTCCAGTAAGGAATGTATAATAATTTGCGTGACGCTCCAGTTGTTTGAGCGGAGTGAGACTTAATTGGTTGTTCAATACTTCTGCAATAAAAAACAGGAAACCGAAAGCTCTTCATAAACAGAACACAAACACAAGCATATATACGGAGAAATATATATATATATATATATATATATATATATATATATATATATATATATATATATATATAAGTTATAGGGTTTGTGGCAGTAGAAGTTTATAGGCTACAGGCTTACATCCAATAAATTTCATTTTTTAAATAAGCAAAATGAGACATCTGCCAGGTAAGATAGGCTCTTTGTTCCTTAATTGGGTTTCTTTTCAGGCTTATGAAATTTTCTGTTGTTTTGGCATCCAACAAAATCCAACTGCTTCAATTAGCTTTTATCAACTGGGATTCGCATTGTCAACGCGTAAATATATGCGAAACTGGCCGCCGCCGAACTCACTGTTTTTTTGCAGTAATTTACTTATTTGCTAACTTAAACCACAGTTAACATTGCATTTCGTTCCATGTGGCGTGACTCCTTTTGATTGAATTTGGTCGCAATTTTCATCGATTAATTTTACAGCCGATAAAGTTGCAGATAATGTGATTTCTGTCATATTTGATGGTTCGCATTGGTTATGATTTAAAGTTAATTATTGTCGAAAACGGCGACTGCCCACTTCTCTCTTTATCTGTCTCTCTCTCTCTCTCTCAAGCAAATATATTAATAGATGGTAATTTTGAAATCGTAGTCTAGCGAACATGAGCTCACCGACTGTTTACGAAGTATTTGCTCCAAGATAGTTTTCGTTAATCTAAAAGAAAGCACACTTTAACGGTGGTTAATTATACGAGTGAGTACTGCAAGTTGACTGTATTCTTCTGTAATATTCAACAAGAGTGGACGATTCTCCGCCATCCATTTCTTGGAGCATGACGTTGACTGAATTTAGCCAATCACATTTACTTCTAACTTCTTTTATAGACACCTTGAAGCATTAGGATAGCCTTAGGGGGACTCGCGAAAATTTGTGTAGAATTTTCCCCTGACGAAATGAATTTCCTTGTTTTATTTGAATGTTGGTTGCGCAATGCATACATCACATTTTGTTTTTCCACCTCTCTTTTGACCATGGATGAAAAGTGCCCACATGGTTTTGTAGATCAGAAAATCAGAGTGTATTCATCACATTGTGCTCCAAGATGTGATGATTAGACTATGGTTGTCAGATCTATAACACCAAGTGTGCATTATCCATCCGCGGTCGAAAGACAGAAACTGAAAATCCATTTTCTTGCCAGGCATAACAAGACAAAGGTATCTGCTGCAGCCCCACCACTGATAGAGCCTAACTAGTTCGGCTGCTTTTGCACTTCCGTTGATAAGCGGCTAGCCTTGAATTATTCACCAATTAACATTTGCGAATGTTCAGACGCATGTAATTAACCCTGCCACCAGTTGAGTTAATGTGTCCAGCTGTTACCATTAAACTTTGCCTCTCATTTACCTCATTACATGTTAACAAGCAAGCGCAATGCAAACACACACACAGACACACACAAATTTTCTGCTTTATCAAATTCGTGGTTTGCGTTTGAACACATGAATACATCACCTATCGTCGATAGCCACAGTATATACTTATTTTAGGACAGATAAAAACGATAGATTTTCATGTAGGCAATTGGCGAGAAAGCAAAAATATTCTTTATCTGTTATCTTGTTTTGTTTATTGTTTAACTGGATAGAAAAATATTTTATTTTTTCTCAATTTGGATCTACATATAAATTTCTTAAGACATAATAGGCATTTTAAGTCATACACACACACAAATATATATATATATATATATATATATATATCTACAAATTACTTATCGTATAATTCTTGTGTCAAACTATTCTGGCTTTGATTTATTTGCACACAGCGAAATGCTTTCATTTCGTATAGCTCCAATTTTAGTCATTTTATAAATTCGCCCCTTCCTCTTTATGTGAAACAAGCTCGACACTTACGGACCAGGAGTGGTGCATTGCTTGTAAGAGTATGATAGAGACAAATATCTTAGTTGTATTGAGCGTGAGAGGTTCAATCATACCACAACGTGTAGGCTGTTTAAATGATTGTTACTCAAAAGCAAGGGCTTTAATTAAACAACAGCTCCGTCTAAAAGCGGGTAGTTGAAGTTTCAGTTCATCCATTATACGCCAGGACGCACACAAAATAGAATACTGATTTTGTAAGATTGTGAGTATCCTACGTTTCATTGCAAATACACGATTAAGTTAAAAAGAAATCCTTCATATGTTTGGAAATAAAATTTAGAGAAATGTCGGCTTTGTTGTTGGTGATGATATTTTTTTAAATATACATGTCGAAATCCACTAACTTTGTAAATTTCGCATGCAAATGTGCCTGCAGAACTGGGATTTAACATTATTCCATTGGTTTATGTTGTTGATTGATAGCGTCTACACGGCGAGAACCTATGCACTGGGCACATACTGATTTGTTCCGGAAATCACAATCATATGTAAGTCTGAACCGCCTGCCGAATGGTGTCAGGCAGATTGGCTGAAATCATCAGTTCTGAGCAATTTATGCATTTCTTGCTCTGTAGTGCATAGATGAGATCGTTACTTGAAATGTTTATTGACTTTCTGAACAATTTACACTGGTTACTACCTTGAGTCATATTCATTCATCCTTATCAGAGCGAAATGGCAGAGATGGTTGCTGACACCAGAAAGATAGTTTCTTATGAAGGCTATAAACACTTGCTTGGTAAGTAGGATAGCTTTTCGCGACTATCAACACAGTGGTATTTGGTGGCGACATGTTGTTAACTGGTCGATTAGGTCGTGGTCGTTTGTTCTCATTCCCGTGTTGTTGTTGTTGTTGTAATAATGATGAACTATGCTTGATATTCAGCAACTCATCAACTTCCAACGTGTAACTTAGTTGTTTTATTTTTATATCGGTACATTTAGCATTATGGGGGAGATATAGCCGTGCATAGTCTGAAGCTTGACATACAATTCAATAATTTTGATCATATTTGGATTGTGGTTAATGTATAGATTTTACTTTTAAGGAAGATTGAACGTTTATATCTATCAAAGAATTTTTTTCAAAAAATGTTAAATGTAGTTTAATCAATTATTAAAGCAAATACATATATATATATATATATATATATATATATATATATATATATATATATATATATATATGTTTGTGTATTATTTATGTATTCCCCATCTCGTCCGGTGTTCTTTCCATTTTTTCCAATTATTCTTATTTGCGGCACCGCTTCAGTCCTGACTGTTCAACTTAGCAGAAGTACTCATCCGGAGGATGTTTTAGACTCTTTGATTAAGTTTCCTACGCATTTGACAAACTTAGAATTGTTCAGTCTTCGATCTGTGCTAATTATTGATAAGCAACAACGGAATGACCGGAGATAGAACAGTATTTGTCTAGAACAAATTAAATGACCATGGCAAACTAAGACACGTATCAGACAGGCGCTTAACCCAAGGTTAATACTTGCACATTTCGCGTCCACAACTAGCATCAGATTTAAAAGTTAGCTTACTGTAACCGTGTGGCTGAGATTTATAATTAGTTAATCCAAAGGCCAAACAGATAGGTTAACTTTAACATCGGATGTAAAGTTGCGGTTTCTCTGACATGCGTATACATAGTTCAACTGCGATCTAGATCTCCTGCTCATCAAGTTCTAGAACAGCCTATGTTAAAAAGTTAGGTTCGCGAATTACAGAATCTGTTTTTAGTGGCCTTGCTTTTCAACACCCTCATGAAGCAGATGAAAGTGTGCGGGGTTGGAACAAAAACAAGTTTAAAAATTGCTCGGTATTCGATTAACGCCAGAAATCTGTATTTGAATTTTTTTGAAATTGCTCACATCACTCGCGCATTCGATGATTGGTCAGTTGGCTTGTCTCCATGCTAATTAACTTCCTCTTATGGTACTCTATTAGCAATCGGTATAAAAACTATTTTTTCGTTATGTAATATTTTAGAAATCTAACCATGTCTCGCGAACAATTCGCAGAACCAAATTCGATTAGTCAAAATGAGACTTGACTAAAATTAAGCCTTCCTATCTGTGCTTTATAAATAGGACTTCTGTATACATGTATACTTCAAACTGCGCATCACTCGATTTGCATTACCTATACGGAAAATCTAACGAATACTCCAATTTCCTAGCAACGCTACGCGCTATGAAGATTCAGAAATATGATTATTGGTGAACAGAAAATAATAAACTATTCACATTTGATCGTAGTTCGTTCATTTGACGTGATATGAAAATAGGGTGAGATAAAATCAGAAGCACACACATTCAAAACTTCACCAATTAATGCGCAAAAATATTTCGCTGAATCAGTCGTAGATTGTTTGTCACAATAAGCAGCCTCGGCATTTGTAGACTCTTTTCTGTTTTTGCAAAGTACACGTAAGTCGGTTCTTAAAAAAAAACGACGTATACCAAGTTGTGTTTACTGGAATGTGAGAGTTTAGGCCAGGCATTGGTAAAACTCGTTAATACCAAACAATAGTATCGATATTTCACATGCACGCCTGAATTTGAGCATGATGAATAAGTCTCCTATTCATTGGACCCTAGGCTTTGGGAGTATTACTGGAATCCAAGTTTTAGTCTGAAACGACATCAGTTCAACCGCAAATTTCCAATCTGTTGTCCTGTAGCCCACTCGTCTTAGCAATTTGCCTTCTGCTTTTAACAACAAGTTAGCAATGGCATTAGATAAAATTGAAAGACCCTTCAGACCGATGCAGAGACTTACACTGCAGGATAGGAGGCAGATTGTCAGGAACGAGCTGCTACAGCAACACGGAGTCAATATGTTCGGTTGACTTGCAGTTTCTGAAGGCTAAAAACATATAAGTTTATATACTAGTTGTTTATCTTTAATATGCCGAACTGAAGGCCTAGAAACGAAATGAGGATATTCTTATATAGGGAACATGGTTGCATTAGTTTCAATGATAAAAAGAAAAAAAACGCATTATACTCAAATATATGCATCTATACATAAATACATATACTTTTCTTCAGAGCGTCTGAGAGATCGAATTAATGTTCACTGTCGTGCAAGTGATGCATAGCAAATATTTTATTTACTTAATTTATTCAAAGCCATTATAATATTATTTTGTTTCAAAAAAATTATTTTATTACAGTTATACTCGTATTTTTGCCATACCACTCTTTCTAATGTTATGGAATAATTACATTATTTGTACTATTGACTGTGACTTTCGAGAAAAGTGCTATTTTTTAAAATTGTACTACTGTTTTTATTTTTAATAATATTATTTTTTCACTATTTGTAATATGCGTGACTTTCATTTGTGATACGCTTAATTGTTCATTTTAACTTCTATTCAGTTGCTTTTGCGAATATATACATACATTAACATATTTATTTATTTCTATTTCTATTTATATATATGCCGTTTCACATCATATCCAAAAAAGCTATTTTTGTATGACAATTTAAAAACAGTCATAAACCCTAAATATATCACTGTGTATGCCTACAGCCATTGTTCTAACGCTTTTTGTAAACTTATAATAATAATTGCTGTTTTTAAAGGAATGGGTAGACTTGCGAACTTATACAATTATGCAAATCAAGTTTGTGTTCTTCGAATTAACACCAGAGAAATTTTAAAACCCGTCGCGCAACATATCTAAAAGAAACTGCAGTTAAACTGAAGTCTACGCAGTCACGGACAGCTTTTTCCGCAAAGACGTATTTAACTATATATATATATATATATATATATATATATATATATATATATATATATATATATATATATATACACTAATCCAATTTTATTTAACCGATCGCACAAAATAACAAAACTACCGTACGTCGCACGTGTTTACATGTTCGTCATTAGAGCACAATGGTAAACTGACTAACGAGGATTATACAGCGATGCATTTATAAGGTCTAGAAAATTGTATATATTTCACTGAATGCAATGAACCTTACTGGAACGATCGGCTGTAAAATTTCGTTGCAGCTTTTGCCATACGTAAAACTAAGCCAATACTGATTGATCGGAAATTAGTGCAGATTATTTAAATTAAGTTTGTTTATTTAAAATATACACAAATACAATTTTATTTAACCAGCCTTACAATTAAGATGACAGTACGAGTAACTGACGAAGTTTTGCAATTAAGCAAGGTTAAAAATGGAATTAGGTTATTTTAGGAACGCAAACTTAATTTTTTTAAAGTATGTTTCTAAATGCGAAGTCGATCATCCATTAATAGAATAACGTATTGCGAGAGGGCATTTCGCAGTCAACTTGAATATTCCTAACAAATTTGATGAACTTAGTCATAAGATAAAGTTTAGTTTGTGTGTAGTCATTATCGTTAACCGGATCTCCTTCTGGAGATATCTTTCTCAGTCTATTTCACATATGGACCAACACAGGTGGCCAATACGATTTCACACAGTAGATTCCTTAATTCTGCGGCATAATTATTAATATTTGGTAGTTGCTGACAGTTTGACCTATCTTGGTAATTATAGCAAAAACTCAGGAATTGTGAAACAATAAATTGGCACGAGAATTGAAAAAGCTAGATAAACGTTTTTAGGAGAACCTCGATACGCCACAAAGCTAGAATTTCCAGTGCATCGCACTACCGTCATTCGGTGGTAAAGATAACCCACAGAAATAGATCCAAGAAAAGCCTTTTTCCTGCCATGTTTAAAAGAATATTCTTGAAGCTCAATGTCCTCTTTCCAGTCGCATGTAAGACTTCATACATTAAACCAGTGCTATCTAAAGAGATTTAGATTCGAACTTTGTGACAAAAATTGGGACATTTTCCTGACGATCAGCTAAACTACCGCGCGAATACAGCCAGGGTGAATCCTTCTGTCAATGATCGGCTTAATGTTTATTGAAAAATAACTTTGTTAACCGAGTTCGGGCATTAACACATTAGAGAAGCGTTTCGATGGCAAGAAGTCCATCAGAGGTAATCAAAATTAACTTCTTAGGGCCAAAGGTCCTAAAGAATGATAACATGTAAGAAGGCGTACATTGATAACGGTTGCACGTACCTCTTAATCCTAAAAGGTATTATTTGGACCAGGCCATAAAACGAAGGGACCTACTCCAATTACACTCAGGAATTGCTCCCCCCCCCCAATAGAAGGATCAATTGAAGCTCGGTACGTATCACAAATTCTATAGTTGCTAAAGTTGAGAAAAATGCACAAATAGGCTTTGTTAGAAAAAACGAACTTTTGTTGTGGGGAGTTTTATAATTAACCATGTACACGGAAAACATGCGCATTGACAATTAAATTAGTTATTTTGAAGATCCATTTACAGTTTTACACTAGGCAAGATTTCCATTTCAGTTTTCGCTGTGAAGTGATGGCATTTTGAAGCAAAAATTAAACAATAAAATATATAGAGAGAAAAACATTAACATCGCATAGAATGAGCGGAAAACCGAGCTGAAGGTCAATTATAACCGTCGCTTTTTGACATCCACCAGAATCGTGCATCTGAGAAACGTCCCGTGCACAAGTCGGGCAAAAAGCCCGGTGACATGATTAACCAGGGGCCATGATTCATGGTGTCTTCGTGCGCAATTTCATTCTCGTCATCACAATTCTCACTCCAGTTAGGCGTATTTGACGGAGCTTTGTCAGCACATCGAGAAGCAATGACTTCATTAACCTCGTCAAGGCTAAATCTGCTACGACTTTGCAACTGAAGATTTAACTCCAGTACAGCTGGAAGGCACTCCGCGAAGCTCTGCAATGTTGATGATATTGCAAGCCCAAAATCAATTTGAACATCAGCCGTGTTGCATTTAAACAATTTGACCAAAAACGAATACTGGTCACCAACACAGGGCAGGCAAAGATAGTGAAAAAATAAATTTAAGTGAATAAACCTATGCATGGCATCGGCATAAATTAAGGTATTCAAACAAAGAAAACTTTAGCAATAAAAATTAAAGAATGAATTGTCTAATTTAATAACATAATAATAAAATCAACTTTAAAAATCAATATGCGGGCTTCAGATACACACCAGTCTAACTTTTTAAACCAGCCGCATAACCAAGGAACGCTGTCGTAAGTTACGCGTACTGCGTGTTCCGTACTTCCATCGTGATTAAGAGAACACAGCTGTGAACTGGCTAGCAGAATTAAAACGCTAGGTATATATAAGGTAACTAGAATTTCAACTGCACAATTAATATACGGTCACGGTCATAACGATTTTCATTTTGAATTACGTCTACATTAATTCTCTAATTAGACAATCAATAGTCATGAGAGTGGTGATAACAATTATTTACTAAATTTAGTTAACGATCTTATAGTAAACACTAATCCCACTCTGTAACCAGCTTGCAAAGCTTAGCAACAATGCCGTCAGACGCATATAGAGACGTGCTTCGAATACCCATCGTCATCGTCTAAGCACGATGTCAAACTGCCTAACGGAGAAAGAACATCACTTCGTTTTTGTATTGCGAAAAAAAAATTTTTTTCCAGTTCACAATGTCCTTTAGAGTATTTCATCATCATCATCAGCATCATAATCATCATCATCATCATCATCATCATCATTATTATTATTATTATTATCATCATCATCATGTCCAGCAACACAAGTCAAAAGTGAGTAATGTTTCACTGCCATATAACCATAAGGTGTGAAAAAAAGTATATAAGTGAATTTAGAAAAATTTGAAGTGAGATTTGCGAGAGAGAGAGAGACAGAGAGAGTATTTAGCTTTTATCTCAATCGACACCCCGTCACAATAAATGAAGGAAACAAAATAACAAGTGAAAAATTTCCTTTAAGTGGCCTCATTTACGCTCATGACTGGATGATCTCGTAATAATTACAGATGTATCACAGGATAGGCGTGCATCTTGTATGCGTGCGTCTGTCTATAAATATTAGACATTATATTAAATATAATTACATACACATGCAAATCCATCTAATTGCAACGGCAATGACTGAATACCAATTATCTTTTGCATGCGTGTGGCAAAATGTTAGGGTTAGGTGAGCAGAGGTGTGCATGTGGCTTTCACAACTACCGTATCATTAATATTCATCTTAGCCTTTGAATTTTTGCGGAGTGCCAGCTTCCTATATTCCAATGCCGCGTTTTGCGTACGCGGGTTGTAGCTTTGCACTAACAGTTTTACAAAGATCCGATTGATCACAATTTCCACATTTGCTTAAATCTGCTATTGTGAGTATTGTGCTGTGTATAGTGGCCTGATGATGGTGCTGGATAGAATGCACCGAAACGTAGCCAGTAAACAAAGATTGTATAGAACCGCATTTCCAATGGTTAGTATGAACGATGTTGAAGCCTTCGGAAGAAAGGGACGAATACGCACCCAGCCCGATCGAAGACAAAACAGATGCATACGTGGAAATTGTGATCAATCGGATCTTTGTAAAACTGTTAGTGCAAAGCTACAACCCGCGTACGCAAAACGCGGCATTGCAAAATAGTCATCTTCACGAGGTTATCTGATGGTTTTTATTACCATGTGAAATGACGTAATCATGGATTATGTCTACGGTAAGGGAGGAGACAAAATGATGCATCTGTAGTAAAACCATACCAGGTTAAACTATCGAAAGCTGCTGTGTAAATAACAAGCTTAATTAAATAACATTATAAGGAAATAAAAGTTCGTTAATAATTGTTAAACACAATAATGAAACTAGATAAATGGTTAGAGTGACATACTCCGAGGCAGACAAGCCCAGGTTCGAGCTACGTCCGCGGCAAATTCTGGACAGTACATTTTGAATTCCCAATAAGGATGAAACCGATCTACTGGATGAATTATCTTTTCTAAATAATTCAATGCTTAGTTTATACTAACAAATGTAGGCATATAATGCGACTGGTTTACATCAAGATCGCAACCCTAACTTAATAACCGATATCACCGCTTGCACCACCAACGTTCATTTAATTATGTAATGAATAAGGATTTTTTGGTTTTGGCCGAAATTGGCTTTATCACTAGAAAACCTCTAATTTGTTTATGTCTCCTTTATAAATTTAAAATAAGTGGAAGAAAAACGTATTCTTATCATCATCATCATCATAATGTTCATTTTATTTCCTTATTACGCTTCCTGCTAATCAGTAACAAAACGTCCAAAACAATCCAAGGCTTCAGGTACCGCTTTGTTTGTATACATGGTTACCGCATCAAAGCGCACCAACTAATTCATTTCGAATGCAGCAGGCGTAGATATAAAATTTAAACCAAATGACCAAAATTCATCAATGTGTGATTTAAGAAATAATACAATTTAACAATAATTGATTGCGCGGGTGATGGTACAATTCTTTAAATCAAGTTTGCGAGCTTGAAGTAAACACCAATCCCATTGTATTTAACCAGTCGTTGAACAACATAACAAAACTACCGCCAGTCACACGCACTGATGCGTTTCGACCTTCCATGATCATCATCAGAGTACGACGGCAAACTGACTATCGAGGATCAAACCGCATTGAATATATATGGAAATCAAAGTTAGATATGCGGCTCTCACCTCTAGCAGTCTCGCATACATTGAACTTGACTGGAAATGTCGGCTGCACAATTTCTATGCAGTCACGAACATTAACTGTTTGCAGCTTTCGCCACATAAACATATATAGGCAATACAATTTAACAATAATTGATTGCGCGGGTGGTGGTAACAATTCTTTAAATCAAGTTTGCGAGCTTGAAGTAAACACCAATCCCACTGTATTTAACCAGTCTTCGAAAAAAAAGTAAAACTACCATTAGTCACACACATTGACGCGTTTAGGCCTTCCATCATCATTATCACCACCATCATTATCATCGTCATCATCATCATCAGAGTACGACGGCAAACTGACTAGCGAGGATAAAACCGCAATTTCTACATATGGAAAGCAAAATTAGAAATACAACTCTCACCTCTAGTAATCTCGTATACTACTTGACTGGATACGTCGGCTGCACAATTTCTATGTAGCTTTCGCCATATATATATATATATATATATATATATATATATATATATATATATATATATATATAATACAAACAACCAAAAATCTATTGATTGCGTCAGTGGTAACACTACTTCTAAATCAAGTTTGGCTGCTTTTAAATAGAAATTGTGTGGGCTGACATTTTCAGTCAAGTACAATGTGTATGCGAGACTACTAGAGTGCGTGAGTCGCATATCTAACTTAACTTTTCCAAAAAAAAAATATATATATATATATATATATATATATATATATATATATATATATATATATGCAATGGGCTTGATCCTCGCACAACCCACACAAAAAAAACAAACACACAAAAACAAACACACCACAACCACAACAAAAAACCCACCACCCCCAACAAAAAAACAACAAAACACAAACCAAAAAAAACAAAATGCAGCCGACATTCCATCAAGCACAATATACGCGAGACACAAGAGGAGAGCCGCATATTAATCTACTTTCCATATATATATACATATATATATATATATATATATATATATATGCATTTCGGGTTGATCCTCATAGTGAGTTTGCCGTCGTGTTCTGAAGATGATCATGGACGGTCGAAACGCATCAGTGCGTGTGACTGACGATAGTTCTACTAGACTAGCTAAATACAATGGGAGTGGTGTTTACTTCAAGCTCGCAAGCTTGAATTATAGAATGTAATCTTTTTTAATTTTAGGGCAGAAACGTAGACATGTGTTAAGCTGGGGGTGCCAGACATTAGCAATAACACTTAGTGGATTAGCAGACTAAAGCATTTATACTGAGCCATAGATTCTGAGCACGACTAGTTCTCTTTGTAAACCTGTTACCATATTCAGAGTCCAAATTCATGGTTAACACTCATATCACCAATCAATCATTTCACTTCCTTATGTAGCATATCAATTGGATCCTTTAATTCGTGTATACGACTATTTATTATTTGACCTTTCATTCATTCTTTCATTTAAATCAAAGTCAATCAACAAAACTGCCGCTCTTCCTTTTTAGCCTTGAGCATGCAACATTGTTCGATGTATTGATGTTCTTTTTGTGATTAAATAATTGTGGCGATCTCTAATACAAATTTAACCTTCGTATACGAAAAAAGCTGCCCTTAAATGTTGAGTTACATTACCCAGTGTTATTCTTCAATTTGTAAATTTTGCCGCATTTCTCTGCTGCGGGACAATTGATAGCACTCGTAGGTCGGTAAAATCTTGAATTCTTTACATTTCCAGATGCACCGATTATTGGCCTTGATTGATGGGTTCTCACTTGTCCCTTCATTTTGAAGCCCTCCATCAGCTGCTTGTCTGAAAATGACGTTGGAACAAGATTTTTCACTCTTGTTTATCGAATTTTCGGGACTTCATTTCCAGTCCGATCTTGAGGATTGACTACATACGCACAGGAAAAAAACAACTTGTGGCAAATATGGTATCCTCATTCAAGAGAGGTATATTTATATTTATTTTAATTCCTAAAGCATTTTTGATTTTCTGCCCTAATACCCGGTCTTCATATCTATTGTCTTATGCTAATATGTATACAAACTTATCCATGTCACCCCCTTCCTGCACACAACAACCTATATACACATATGTGTACTCTACTAAAGTGACATTTATAGAATAACTATAAGCAAACCCATGAAATGACATACACGCTTATCCAAGATGTCTCCATTGTTTAATTGCTGTTCCGGACGCGTAGGGTCATCAAATATTTTTAAATTTTAATATTGCAGTAATTCTCGAATTCGCTTGCTTTCCTTATTTTTTCATTTAAATATGTGTCCAAATCATATACATATCTATGTATATATAATATATTATCCATATTTTTTTGTTTTATTTAAATTTTATTATTTACTTTTTTTAAATTATTTATACCCACATCTTATAGAAATATCGATTTATATATACGTTCACATGCTATATCTTACGCATACATAGATTAGCATATAAGCAACCACGTGAGTTCTTCCAACATCTTATATAAATATCTATATAACTATCATATATATATATATATATATATATATATATATATATACGTGGATACAACATAGATAAAAAGAATAATATATATGCAACATTGAGAGTCTCAACGGATAAATTATATTAGTAAAACACATTTGTATATATATATATATATATATATATATATATATATATATATATATATATATATATATATATATATATAAGCAAAAAAATGGGTTCATTGAACTTCAAGTACCTACTATTCACACACAGGATGAGATTAGGAAAACCCGCAATTTGAGGATTACTGAAATATGAATAAAATAAAAAATACTTTTTTGATCATTCTACGCGTCCGGAACAGCAATTAAAAAATCGAGACATCACGGATAGGCGTGTATGTCAATCCATAGGGTTTGCCTATAGTTATTCTATAAATGTCACTTTAGATTAAGTACACATGAGTTGTTGTGTGCGGGGGACGGGTGACATGGATAAGTTTGTGCATACATTTGAGTATAAGAGAATAGGTATGAAGACCGGATATTAGGGCAGACAATCAAAAATAATTTAGGAATTAAAATAAATATAAATAGATCTGTCTTGAATGAGGATACCACATTTGCAACAAGTTGTTTTTTCCTGTGCGTATGGCGGAAAATCTTGGTCCAACATCATTTCTAGACAAGCAGCTGCTAGATGGCTTCAAAATAAGAACCCATCACTTAAGGCCAATAATCGGTATATCTGGAAATGTAAAGGATTCAAGATTTTACCGACCTACAAGTGTTACCAATTGTTCCGCAGAAAAAAAGCGGCAAAATTTGCAACCAGAAACTGCACTGTTTCCACAGTCTCCGTGATTATCTCATTTCTTGGTGATCAATCAACTTGAATAGTCATGGTTAAACAAATGCTAAGCAACACAATTCGGTTCCCATTTAGATTGATTTTTTTCCACATTTACAACACGATTAGCTGCTATACATAATTTAGATTTTTTTCATTTTCTCTGTTACGAACAATATCATTAAACTCGTCTATGCATTTAAAGTCAAACAAAATGAATGATAAAAACTTCCATACACAGAATTGAATCAATAGGCAAAGGCAAACAATTTAATTCAACCAACAGAAAATTTGACAATAAAGTCGAGTTAATAATTAAAATTGCTGTTCTATTTAAAAATGCATAAATACAAGCATGCATGCATACATACGTACATAGAAGCACAAACAGAGGTCTATTAAACAACCATGCGTTGCGCGGTTGGTGGTAACAATTCTTTAAATCAAGTGTGCGAGCTTGAAGTAAACACCAATCCTATTGTATTTAACCAGTCGTCGAACAACATAGAAGAACTACCGTCATTCACACGTACTGACGCCTTTCAAACTTTCATGATCACCACCAGAGGTCTATATCTCCAACATAGTGGGTTCCAGAGGAGCGTACGCCAATAAGGCAGCATTAATGAAGCCTCTCCAATGCACCTTGTATGCCACTAAATTTCCATAACTTTCACATAGTTAATTGTCTCTCGGTTAGTGATGGTGCGATGCTACGTAATCAAGTTACCGACATCACCAATAATAGTGACCGACGAAGAAATAGCTGGCCCACTCCAAATACGATTTCAACCACCCAACGGAGTTTCTGCAGTTGAATGGACAGCAGGATGAGAAGTTGTTCTTCTGAAGCCATAGCTCGACTTTCCCCCATCAAGGCACGATGATGATGGAACATTAAGAAAGGCATATATATTACTGGCCGGCTCGTAAATTTTTGTCTTGTTCTATGCCTCTTGACACTCTGCTATCATTGACCTGAATAAAGTCGAGCAAATATATCGATTAACAAAGCTTTGCAGATGTTCACGACTAGTGTTTCCTCTCCAAAGTCTCCGTAACATGAAGCAGGATCGACATTGTGTTTGACTTGAATACCTTGAATTTGAAGCTGAGTGAAACAGACCAACAATTCCAAGGTGGCTCGATCAATTTCGTAAAAGCAGCAGTTACAAGAACAATACGTATGTAAATCTAGCCAAAAGCTGGTTCATTTTCTTTCACCAGAGATCCCAGGTAAATGAAAATCTTTCCGACTGGCATTAGGGCCCAATTTAGCACGATCTTAGACATCGAATCCAAATTGGCTAAAATAACCGATTTCATGTGTCTAGACTCAAAATGTAACGGGCGGACACTTATTGAGCTCAATTGATGGCTCTGCGAAGCTCGTCTTCTTTTTGGCCATAAGAAAAAAAATCTTCAGCGAATTTCGGTTCAACAATCCAACCACCGCCACCGATCTCCACATTCTGTAATGCTGCTGTACCTGAGCAAAGACTGTATGGACAACACAATTAAATAGTGTGGAGCAATGACACAACCTTGACGAACTCTAGAGTCAATAATACATATCGGAATCATTATAACACACTTTGAGCAATCGAACATATTTTTTTACCCGGACACCATCATTAAGACTAGCGCGCCATAAAATTTCACGTGTGACAGAATCGAAAGCGGTTGAGTTGTCTAAAAAGCAAAAACGTCGGTTAGCTGGCACAGGCGGTATAGATAAGTAGTGCGGCGTAATGAATGAATTTGACACATCCAATCCATTTTCTGTCGAAACCCAGACTAGGTTAGCCGAGTTCGCTTCTCTCACATTTCTAGAATCCTGAGAATAATATCAGTGGCTACAGTAGATTCAGCTTCGAGAAAAATGATACGGTAGGTTAAAAGAGTTCCAGTGTCACATCTGTCGTGCATTGGCCTCAAAAAAACGATCTTACGAACTTTTTGAACGTATTCCTCTCTTTAGATTATGGTAATGTAGTTCATTAGGAAACTCAATTTTAACTAGCTGGAAAAATTCACCATCGACTCCGGTGGTTATGTGGCTCCTCATGACACTTTCGCAATAGTAGGATTTTACATGCCAATCTCGCGGAATTTCAAACTGATTCTGTCGGCCAGAACTGTTGACAGAACCATTGATTTAACAAGCAAAGCACTCAGTATTGGCTATCGCGTCCTGGACAGAAAACAACTAATGTCTTTTTACTAGAATGCGATTGACCTGAGCACGATGACGATAACCATCACATCTCCATGAGTCAAATCGCTACGCTATATGGCATGATGGCGCCTTTTTTGGTGGAAAATTGAGTGCAACACAAGCTGGCTGATTCTAAGGGCCAGATTATTGAACCTGATATTATTATAAGTTATTTTAAGCCAGGGTCCATCATCAAATATCTCTCTTTGCCGTGCAGCCCAGACCTAGCTTTGTGTTGAAATCACCGCCAACCACTAAAATACCGGTACAACGCTAAAGGCTAGAAGCTAAATTGGATAGGTTTTAACGACATCATTATTTTCATAGCAGAATGACTGAGTTTTTGCATCCACATTTCCGACTCCAAGAACCACGCTGCCGAAGCGGAACATAGCATAAGTCAAAAGAGAATTGATATCTTTCCAATCAAGTGAGTTTTTCGCTGCATCAATAGATAGCGGAAAGGCAACTTCATGCCTGGTCTGATCAGTATCCCGTTTCGATGACAAAAAAGTCGCCTTTACCCGTGAGCCTGTTGAATGCTCAAAGCAATTCTAACCTCCTGGAGCCAAGCAACGTGGGTATTGTGCTTGTGCAGCTTCGCTCGCAAAGCAAGAGCTCTCGCATTTTTAATAGCCGAAAGGAAAACTATCTTTGGTTTTAGGCGGTAAACAAAGACCATCAAAGGCTCCTGGAAATCCACCGTGCGTATTTTAGCGCGTGATGTGCCTAGGTAAATAGGATTATATATGAGTAATGAGTTTAATAAGCTTTGACATCGGAAAAAAGAGGTCTACAAGATACTAACCAAACACTGATTGGAGGATTTAAGTTAACACGATCTTTATTTACTGTCTGGCAGACACACTGCGACACTGGTTCTTCACGAGATTCGCATAAACAGCCTAAAAACATGGAGGTTTCAATTTAGAGCCCATCTGCACTTATTATCATTTCGCTTACTTATCCCGCAAAATTAAAAATATTAAGCGACCTGTTTTATACTGCGCGTCGGCCAATGCAGCAAATAGACACAACAACGGCACTTTTCTATTCCTTTAGGAGGGTTTTCTCGCCCCAGATTGCGGTAATCAACTCATTCAGATCCAACTCAAACTCCACTTCACTGAGCATTAAATATTCATTTGCAAATAGATATATATAAAGATAAATATCTGCACACATATATACATATTTAACAAATTACGTAGGAAAGACATGGGCATGCATAAGCCCATAAATACATACATGCGCACAGAACTACCTACATACTCGAATATGCAAAGAAATTCATACATCCATAGAAAAATGCAAGCAGTATGCATACACCCATACATTCATACATGCACGCATATATACATGCATAAACATGCATACATAAGTTTATATATATAAATATATATATATGCATGCTTACATAAATTAACAAATATATCAAGGAATTATACGCTCACAGATATATATATATATATATATATATATATATATATATATATATATATATAAACGCGTCAGTGCGTTGCGGCTGGCGGTAGTTTTGTTATGTTTCCCAACGACGTTAAATACAATGGGATTGTTGTTTAATTCAAGCTCGCAAACTTGATTTAAAGAATTATTACCATCACCCGCGCAATCAATTATTGTTAAAGTTCTTTGAATGGCCTGTGTGCCAGTCCGACATTAGAACACCAGTCGCATCCCGAGACAAAACATTAAAGGCATCATCATCATACAGAGCCGTAAAAAAGCCAATAGTGCCTATTGTTTCACTGCCATTTAACCATAAAAAGCGAAAAACATATGGAAATAAAGACAAAAAATAATAATTTAGACACAAATTATTAGTGAGATTTACGAGAGAGAGAGAATACCTAATAACCATGATTATATAACTCACAGAAGTAAGGCAAACTAAATTTCTACACAACACCATTATGGTCAAGTCAGCATTAGGACAGGGCAACATCAGCAATACAGCTTCCTTGCGGCTTTCACTGTTTCACATCATAAACACTAAAGGCAGCTACTGTCTGCTAGTGATCAGGTCCCGTGATATGTACCTCGCGCAGAAGAATTTAATTGAGCAGCAGGCCATGCAGCTGAAAAATCAAGTAACATCCACTAGACGAAACAACCCTCGATTGCACGAGGGTTCTGATAAAAAATCTTTAAATCAGGTTTGCGAGGTTGAAATAAACACCATTGATGAAAATATTTTTAGCTTCAAAACTGGTGAATATGTGGTATAGCTGGTCAATTGATAAAATTTACAGTTTAAACTGAAACTAATAAATGTTATTTATCCTTAAGTTAATTCGAATTATTGAATTTGTAGACTCAACCTTTAACAGAGTTCATAATGGCTCTGAAAACGAACACGGTAATGGATAAGCCATATTTTGAAAAGGTCTTTGACACTTGGGAACCAGAATATTACCTGGTCCTTTATAGGAAATTGGTTAATTTGTCGGAAAGGATGTAAACTGTTTCTTTACTATAAAGTGAACAATAACCCGAGAATGCAAGGTTAAAATTTCACGAGAAAAAAACTTTGAATGAGAAATTCGTGGAACAATTTATATGAAATTAAAATAGAACACACAACACGGAAGTGCCTACGCAGAAATTTATCAAACCCACACTTACTCTTTTCTGAAGCAGCTCCAGGAGACAACTGATGAATGTTGTATCTAGGAATAACACCGAATTGGCCAGCTCTTTGACGGGCTGTTGATGTACTCCCGCAGCACCGTCTGGAGTTGCCTTATTCTCGAGGGCATTCTTGTTAATCATTCTATCAGTCGGGGCCCGGCTTCTGTGTGGCGAGTCGTTATTATTAGTAGTCGAGGAGCTGACTTTTGCCGAGTGTGTGGCGGCAACTTCATCTTCAACCTTTGCAGGAATACATGAAAGACCAGTAATCAACGTGGGTCGCCCAATTGACACCGGCCAGACAGAGCTGCCAGTATGTTTTAATTTAGCGGCTGGAGATTCTGATTCGATACCGATACCGTCAAAAGCTAAAATAAGTAAAACAAGATAAAAGTATAATGAAACTATATCAGAGTTTTTAACGTAACATAACGTTAATGAAAATCGAGATTTTCTATGCGGTAAACGACGGTAAAACAATGCATGAGCACTGAAGAACTGACAATTCATTGCCGCACAATAATGAATACTCGATTTTGTGCTGGATTTACGAGAACACAAGGACATTCATTCCCAGAGCGATCGAATATAAGAGGTTCAGAAAAGGAACAGAACAGTATAAAATAGAGTATTTTAGGAGGATGTAAACGGGCTGGAAAATAATTAGAAACCAAAGAGCATTTCCACACACACGATGATCAAATCAACACCGCGAATATATGCCTCATAATGAGATGACGTTCGAGTGTAACTGCATGTCGTCCGACACCATACCTCTGAAAATGAGATATTTTCTTTCAGGAAAACCAGACTAGGCTATGTTCAGCAGCAGTTGATTAAATATTAGGGTAGCAGGCTTTAACATGCGTGCCAAAGGTAACTGTTAAAAGTCGATTAAGTCTCAGAAAAATTCGATAAAAAATGGATGCGTAGAATTGGAAGTCACACATCGCGTTATTAAAAGCCTTAAAGGTTAAATGAAGAAACACACGTTTGCAGTTCTATGCAGAAGCACTGGCCAACATGCCGGAAATAAGGTCCGAGTTTGGGAATCTAGTCATGAAAGGCTTGGACAAGCTCAGCAATGTCAACACAATAGTTTGGCAAAAACAAGATGATTTGTAACACGACAGATGCCAACTGTGCAATCTAAGGTAAAGGCTTTCGTGTGTGGCGCATATTTGACAAGGAATTCGGCTGACTACAGGATCTTTTCGTAATTAACTTCGGGTAAACCGCCACGAATTGTTCCCGCGTTATCCACATTGAAGGCCCAATAAAATTCGGCATAGCAATAAATCTCAGCTAATGAACAGCCGTCGCGCATCAGTTTGTTTTGGAGTTTCGTCAATCGTTAAACTGCCATAGATCTATCATCTCCGCAATTGATTTATGAGTTGTGCTCCACGCAAGACTTCTATGCCGGAGTGCGTTCTTCTCTTAACTTCGCGACAGACAGAGTGTGTCGAAGAGTATTGATTTTGGGATAAGTAGCAGACAAGCTCTCAAGTTCCAACGTTGGAAAACCAACTTTACCTTAGTAGCGTTCCAGACACTGCCTCATATACATTCGACTGTAACACATTCTTACGCCTTGATTTTATTAAAATTAAAAAGCGTTGTGTCGGTCTCACACATTTTCGCACGTCATGATATCTCATTATAGACAGGCGTGAAATACGAACTCTATTTTCACACCTCAGGTGGATATGCATTCCCACATACGTGAATTCAATCTTCTGCTACATCATGCGAAATAAGACTGCCCACAGGTGCAATTTGAAACGTAGATAACGTTATATGTTGAGTGTAGTGAAATTTAGCCCTCCAAACTAGGCATGTGAAGTAGGGTGGTAAATGTACTTAAAGCTAATTCAGCTGCAGACTTTGTGAATACTAATGCGGAACGCAGTATTTATGTTATACTACTGCATCATTACAATGTAAGTAAATATATTCCGGTTTTGTATATTAGCTCTCCGCAACACAAAGTAACTGATATTGATCAAGGTCAGAGTGCATGGATTCAGAAGTAGTTGGAATACTCAATTGTAGAGAAATTTAGCATATCCTGAGACTCGTGGTGTTGGTACAATGTACCGACTCGGCAACCATAGTGTTGATACCCTTTAAAGGATCGACATTTATAATATACAATGAACTGGCTTTGAAATCGCATTGTCGAAAACTTTATATGAAGTTAACACCATTACCGCTTACATACATCTTCGTATAAGAGATTCTACCGTCAAATTGTCCCACATTCCTCACCCAAACATATAGTAAGCATAGGGTGTATTACTGGCTCCTACTGATGAGTTGTCAGTAAGCACGAAACGAATGTACACATGAGAGTATACCTTCCGTTCAAGCTGACTTTGTTTTATCCTTCTGGTCCCATTTGAATCATTTTTACTAGGTACGCAACACTTAAAATAACATGGCATATATATATATATTAGTTCTCTGCAACAATCAGTATCTAACTGTAATATATTCGAGAGTTTGAACTGTTGTAAAAACATTTGCAACCGTTATTACCGCATTATTACCTTGGCTCTTATCTATAAACTGTGGTAAGTAGCCGTCCGTGAAAAGAATAGTTCTCACAACAATAATTTTATGCTTCATGCAGATCTGCGAACCAATACGCAATGCGTAGTTGTACATTTTTCATGGGACAGTGGCCGGTAAAATGGAAAAAAATATTTCGCTGTTAATGCGAAGATGGATCTTCGCAATAAGCCAAGAGATCGACATTCAGTGCCAGACTTCCGTCTTCTTCATTTGCCATTTTAATGCGCATATTTTGGACCCGTTTATTTAATTTATCAAACAGTTCCCCAGCATGCAAACGGCTTTCACAGCCCAAAAATTATATCACCAACACCTCACTCAAAAGCTCTGAGTTATTTCATTCCAAACCACACACACACACACCGACCATGATCTTGACCAAACAAAAACCCACTCGTAAACCCGCACTACCTCTTTAGTTAGTCATGGAAAATTAACTGAATATAGAAATACCACAATAAAAGCATATTTCTAAATCCGCTGGAATCGAAATATTGTCACACAAACACAAACACTTATTTTCAACGATCACTAGTAAATAATGACCTAGCACATATCCTAAAATTCCATTTTTCCTACCATCTGAATATAAATGTGAAAATCTATAAAACTGTATTATTTATTATTTTTACCGGAATTATTTGATTAGTCAACACTTTTGCTAATTTATGGGGTAGCACATTGGCCACAGACACCACAGATTTCACAGAAATACGCGATTTGTGCCTATATGGTAACGCATTGTAGGGCTGTTTGTGTTCGAAACAGACTAGATTCTTGAGTTCATAAAGTGTTATTTTACATTTTTTTAACAGGGAGGATGACAATCGAAGCGGCTTTCTCAGTGTTTTTCGTTACATCACTGATAGCGTCGATTAAAAATTACAGACCAGATGACATAACTATAACACGTTCCTTAACCAATTCTCTCAACCTGCCAAAGAATATCTTAGCAACTGTGACCAAATTTGATACTGATGTCGACGAGCTTTAATTTAAACCAACGCTTAATGTCTACAATTTACGTCGTAAAATCAAATAGCTGACAGAAAAGTAACGCGAGTATCTCACTCTTCCTAGGGGTTCGTGGGTGCAATGCATTTTTAGGTACAATTTTATTACACGATGCTGAGACTTGACTCTTTAGAGTTGAATATTTTAGAGACTTGCAGGCATTCGACCATAGTTGTTTGAGAAGCTAAGTTCATATAGGTTATCAAAAACGAATGACCAACGCCAACATTCATATACACATTTTTAGATCGGCTAACAATTTGTTCTTTTTAGAACAAGAAACAGAGGTACATCAACGGCTTTGGCCTAGTCACTTTTTATGTATGTCTTCAGTTCGATTCGCAGTAGAGCATTATTCACTCTGTTAGCAACATATTAGCGTAATACCCAAGGTAGACAGATTTTGACATGACAGAAACAGCCAAAATTGACTTCATTCAAACTGGGTCGTACAGGATCCGTTTGTCTGTCAGGGTGAGGTCCACGTTAGCATTATAGTTCTTGGTTGGAAACGCTTCACAGTACGGCATCAAATCAAGACCAGTGGCGATCTTGTTGCAGATTTCTAGTTGAATAATCTTCTTAGTAAAGCAGAGTTAACTGGGAGATTCGGTCGGGCTTCTGAAATGATGCTGTGTAAACTGCAAGGGAACTGTACTGCCGATGTCGCCTTGCCCTAAAACTTACGTCGGCATAACGGAGTTTTCTAGAGATCCAATTTGCCTAATTTCTGTTTTTTAACCAGGTAAATATACCCAAGTTAACTAGGCCTTCTTCATAAATCACTTACCTTTAATGATTATGTTTTTCATTATTATTATTATTTATTTTTATTATATGATTTGTTTACTTATTTTATTTTTTCTCATGGTTATAATGCTGTTCCTGATGATGCTGATGATTATATATATATATATATATATATATATATATATATATATATATGATGAACCTCTGTTTCTTGTTCTAACAAAAACCACTTTTAGCCAATTTAAAAATGTGTATATGGATGTTGGCGTTGCCCATTCGCTTTTGATAACCTATATGAACATTGCTTCTCAAACAACTATGTTCGAAAGCCTGCAAGTGTCTGAAATATTCAACTCTAAAGAGTCAAGTCTCACCAGCGTGTAAAAAAACTGTAACTACAAATGCATTGCACCCACGAACCCCAAAGAAAAGTGAGATACTCGCGCTACTTTTCTGACAGATATTTGATTTTAAAACGTAAATTGTAGACATTAAGCGTTGATTTAAATTACAGATCGTCGATATCTACCATCAGTATCAAATTTGGTCACAGTTACTAGGATATTCTTTGGTATATATATATATATATCAGCATCACCAGGATCAGCCATACAAAAGCCAAAAATCATTAATGTTTCATTGTTATATAACCATAAGTGAAAAAAAATAAATAACCAGAGAAATTATATTTTAGACAAATTATTGGTGAGATTTACGAGAGAGAGAGAGAGAAATAATATCTAGTTACTATGAGTAAATTTATCAGGATAATTCACAGAAATGAGGCAAACTAAACCTCTCCACAACACCATTATGGCCAAGTTAGCATTCGGGCAAGGCAACATCAGAAATACAGCTTCCTTGCGGATTTCACTGTATCACGTCATAAACAAACCAAACCTCGCAGCTAACTTTGCCCTACTAAGAAAAGAAAGTTACGAAGATGATTCTACTAGACATCTGCAACAAGATCGCCACTGAGCTCGATTCGATGCCATATCGCTAAGGGTTTCTAACCAAGAACTATGATGCGCACGTGGACCCCATCCTGGCAGACGAGTGGGTCCTATACTACCCAATTTGGATGTAAGTGACTTCAACTGTTTCTGCCATGTCAAAATCTGCCCACCTTGTTTCTTACGCCAATCTGGTGCTGGATGAGAGAACAGAGCTCTACTGGGCAATCGAAATGAGGGCATACGCAAAACGTGACCGAGCCAACGAAGTTGATGGAGCCTTATTTGTTTTTCTAACCAGGAGCACTTATTGGCAGATCAAATAATACGTCTACGGATGTCAACGTTGGTTATTCGTTGTTGGTAACCAACATGTGCTATACTTTTAAAACAACGATGGTCGAATGCCTGTAAGCGTCTAAAATCAGCATCCCTTAGAATATTGTCGACAGTAAAACTGCACGTACAGGTGCATTGTAAATACGATCTTTAAGGAAAAGTGAAATCCTCTCGTTTTTACATAAATGGAACAGGTTCGAGAATGCTACTCTAGCTTTCACGATTCTCGCTCTCACCTCGTCAGATATACTGTGCCTACGTTATTAATAGAGCTCCCAAGATATGTAAACCTGTCAACTATGTCTAGATCTTCATTCTGCAGTCGCAGAGTTGGAGTGAGTGGTGGGTGATCCCGTAAAAGTATCTGACATTTAGAAGGTGCGAATTTCATACCGAGAGACGGAACAACGTCTGCTAATCTATTCAAAGTGGCCTGAGCAGCATCACGATTGTCGAATAATAGTACGATATCCGCATAGTCAAGATCGGCTAGTTTACCGCCCGGGAGAACCACAACACATGCATCCTGAATTTATGGAAGAGTGTTGTTCATAATAGCATCGATTACAAAATTGAACAAAAAGAGGGAAAGTGGACAACCTTGACAAACACCACTGCTGGTTGTAAAGTTGTGCGTTAATTCGTTGTAGACATTAACGCGACCAGAAGTATTTGTGTAGAGAGCGCGTATAATATTAACAAATTTTGTGGGCACACTACTTTTCGACAAAATATGGAATAAAACATTGCGATCCACCGAATCAAATGCACCCTTGAAGTCTAGAAAGACGGCTATTGTGCGACGGTGATATAAATGTCTCTGTTCAAGAACTTGTCTTAACGTCAAAATATTATCTATGCGGAATCCGGCCTGTTCTTCTCTAGTGTGTGATTCACGTGAAGCGCTAAGACGACGTAGGATAATCGAAGCAAATAACCTAGATACGACTGGAGTCAAGCTTATACCACTACGGTTATCGCACGAATTACGATTGCCTTTTTTGAAGATAGGAATGATGGTCGACTCATTCCAAATAAGTGGTACGGTTTCCTCATTCCATATAGTATGAAAAGGTTTGGTCAACGCTCCAAAATTTATATCGCCACATGCCTTAAATAGTTCCGGAAGCAAATCATCAGGGCCTGTGGCGTTTAAGAGATAGGATTGCATCCCGTACTTCTAACTCTGATGGTTATTCGAGACTAACATTCCACACTGTTGATGCAGGCATGCTTTCGGGAATCGGAACTGACGCGGGTGCCCAAGAAAATTGATCTTTGAAGTGTTCAGCCCACCTATCAAGACGACTTATTTTATCGGTTATTAAATGATTGTTACTATCATTTATAGTTTCACTAACTTTTAATTTTCTCGGACCTGTTGCGCGAATAATTTGGAACAAACAGCAACTATTACCTGACGCGAACGCTTCTTCCATTTCTTCAGCCTTTCTGGTCTAAAAGGTTTCGAGGTCGACTTTTAAACTACACTCAAATCGGCATCTTATATTGCGACGAGTATTATTATGAGCAGAGTCAGGTGGAATTCAGCGCCTTGTTTCGAGTATCTCCACAGATTTTACAGAGAGTCAATGTTTATTTCTACGGAGGCCTGCAATTCCACACACAGTAGTACCTGAATTGTACATAAGCAAACTTATCTCGGACCAAAGTAAATTCAGATTGTCGCCATCAAAACCAGTTAGCTTAAATTTCAGGATATCTTCATATTTTTGGCGGAAAGATAGTTGTTCGAGTTCGGCTACATCTATTTTGGGTTTGTTCTTATATATATTCCCGGAAAATTTGTGCAAATCTACAACGGATAAGTGCATGGTCCGAGTCGACATAAGTGTTCCAAAAAGAATGAAATCCTGGATGCAACCACGCCATCTATAACTAATTGCTACATGATCTATTTGAGTCCACGTTGTCCGGGTGCTGGAGGACGCCATGTAGCGCAACGTCTAACACTACGTCTGAAGTTTTTACTACTTAAATATAATCTATGTTCCGCGCAGCTATCCAAAAGCCGTTCACCATTACCGTTGCGAGTCGAGCTTAAAGTGTATCTTCCACCTAAATGAAATTCTGCGTTACTTAAGCGCCCAACTTGAGCATTCATGTCACCCATAACCAAGACTATATCTGAACTTCGTGCTCTACTTAGTAAGGAGCTTAAGATCGTAGTAAAACACTTCCTTGCTTTCGTCTGTTCTGCAATCGGTAGGAGCATATGCAGATACAACGAATAGAAAACGGTGATAACGGTTTTTTGCTTTAATTCTAGATGTATTTAAACCGAGCCGCACACAGTCGACTATTTAAAGGGATCCATTCAACTAAGCAAGCTTCAGCTCGTGTGCTAAGGACAAACTCACCGCCCCATTTACCGGCTTGAGAGAACTCCGTGGAACCAGATGTTCGAAGCTAATAACGCGTAGATAGGGACGGTGCAACCAGTTCTGTAATGCACGTAGGATCCTGTATTCTGGTTTCAGATACGCAACATACGTCGATTTATAACTTACCTAACGTTCGTGCAAGAGCTTCTTGTTGTCGCACATTAAATGCGCCTATGTTAAACCCTAATCTAGAATTAATGAATGATCATTTACTTGAACTATTTTCGATATTTGGAAACCTGATATTGGGCTCAGTGATATGAATTACACCAACCATATTCATAGTATCTAAAAGGACGTTATTGTTAGATTGAGAAGAGGAACGGGAAGTAAAGGAGGCAGAATCGGAGATTAAGTTGCCTGCAGTAGCCCGATTTCGCTTATCCACCCTGCGCGGCTCAGTAGATAAGGCGGCTTTTTATACTGCGCGACGGTCGATGCAGTTTATAATTATTGTAATTTGTATCGTTCATGGTTATATGTGAGCCGTAAAAGAACACTAGGTCGCCCAATCATAGTGATGGTTTGTATTAGGAGTTTTCCTTCTCCCAGATAGTCTGCCAACCAATGCGGATGAGCACTCTCTGCCTAGATGCCAGTGACCGAGGTTTCCTTCAGCAGCCGAAACATGCCCATCGCGTTTCGAACGCCAGCTTTCATTCCGTCACTACACATTTAACAATAAAAGTTACTGCGCAGTTAGACCAAACTCGAGACTTCACATGAAACGGAATGATGACTGTGTCCCTTTTAGACCCGGCAAGGTTCATGCTACCATTCTCGGGTTGACTAGAATGTGCCCGCCGGTCATCAGGCCGGAAGGATCAGGAATTGTTTTATATATATATATATATATATATATATATATATATATATATATTACGTTTTTTGTGTTTTAAGTATAGTCTTAATATAGCATCATTTAGGAAAGGAAATTAATTAAATAGACCGATTCCGTCATTAATGAGAACTATTCAAGTACTGTCAAGAAATTGTCGCATATTGGATTCGAACCGAGCAAATTTGTTTCGAATACCGGGAACATATCCACTGCGCCACGCCTGTCGGATACCACACCAATTTAGAAGTCATATAACAACTTAAGCTTTGGGTTATTCATTCCTGCAGGTGGAATCTAATTTTGATCTCTTCAGACTTAAAGTTCGAACTAGCCACCTCCAATCTTTCGTTATACAACAGACATCATGCAACTGACTGCAACAAGTTTCGGAGAATAAATTCAAGAGCACTGAATAAGAACAAAATTGGCCTACTGCATGAATTGTCTTTGCTACCTGATGCAATGTTTAGTTTATGCCAAAAACAAATTTTTATTCAAAATCCTGCCATTAAGAATCGATGCAAATTAAATTCTCCAAATGATTTGTTGTCCGTTGTATAACAACAGATGGTGGATGGCTAGTTAGTCTTCTGAGATTCCACAAAAGTTCCACCTGAAGGAAAGAATAGTTAAGAAATAAGTTTTTATAAGGCGTAAAATTGTGTATAGTGCGAGGTAGGCGTGGCGCAGTGAATAAAGTACAAAAATCAGTGAGAAATATGCCCCTGCTCGAGCCTCGAACACGGCAAATATTGGACAGCTCTTGAAGGTTGCCAATTAAGGACGAAAACGGTCTATTTGATGAATTTCCTTATATGCAAATTATATATATATATATATATATATATATATATATATATATATATATATTTATTTATTTATACGGACAATATGTATATAAAAGAAATCCCCCGATAGAGTTTATTTTATATATATTTATGACTGATTTCATATATATATATATATATGTATATAATGCTAAGTCTGGGCGTCAATCATGGAAACAATTGCAATGGGCCTAAAATTTGGTAAAACTAGACCTAAAGAATGTAGCTTGCTGGCAGTGTGTGAAGCGAAATTTAATATCATTTCTTTAGTGTATCATTTGAAATAGGACACCGAAAAACATACATAACCACATAAGTGGCAGCGTGACAAGAATTCGTAAAAATATAACTGGTAGTAGTAACAAGCAGAAGAAGGGTATTTTAAAAACAAATCAAATGAGAGAAGCATTCTCGATACCGATAAAAAGATATTAGCGCAGCCACAAGTTTTACTAAATAAGTACAAAATCTATTCCATCATATAAAAAGATGCCTACTTTATATTTAAAACAATTGAGACTATGAATAATCAGCAATTTCGTGCTTAAAACTGTCACACCATGTAAAAAACTGACTTTTTAGAAGACTAAAGCCAATTTAATAACTGGACATTAGCGTGAAATAATAAATTTATATCTTCACACTGGAAGTCGAAGGACAATTCAATGGTTGAAGTCAAGATGTACAGAAAGATGGTTAGACACACACAAAGAAAGCAATACAGTCAAGTAAATGTTGTAAATAAAGTTGACGAGTGAAAGAAAATCATCAAAAAAGCTGACCATGACGTAATAAAACAACGTCTCGATTTACAGCACAAGTGGAAAACAATATCACGAACATAGTCTTTCATATGCGAAACAAGATGCAATTCGGCATCATTAGAAGAAAAAGCAGCACTTTATTCGGACAGTTTCAAAAAAAGATAACGATAGCGAACACGTCCAAGTTGTTTTAAAAACATTATGCCAGAAAAATCAATATTAAAAAACAAAAGTAAGTATTAACAGACAACTTAAACAAATACTGAAATCACCGTTCATCGTCACAGACAGCAGTACAAAAGTATTTAATAATGAATGCTTCACAGCCACACAACTACGAGACAAAGGAAAAATAAAAATAAAACATTGTTAGTAATACAAAAAAAATAATAATAACAAAACAACTAAAAACAACAATGTTTAAGGAAGAAAGAATTCATTGGGGAAAGATCCAGTTTAGGAGATACATAAATTTTGTAACCCAAAGAAACGCGGCAACTTAGACCTCGACACAACACAACATAGATCATTCAAATTTAAATTTCGCTAACTTTCAATTTTCTCGGAATTGTTATAAAAATAATTTGGAACAACTATTACCAGATGAAAACACTTCTTCATATCTCCAGCCGTGACTCTATGAGTACTATTCTAAGCCGTGCTAGCAGGAATTTGGCGCCTAGATTCGAGAATTTCCACAGACATCCCGAGATCCAACGACTAATTCTACGGGAGCCGACAACGTCCACAGTAAGTTAACACTTTCACCACCAAAACCAGTTAACATCGATTTTTAAAAATTTTCATGTTTTAATAGAAAGACGATTGTTCGAGTTTGCTTACATCAATTTGAGTTTCATTCTGATCGTTCCAGAAAATGTGAGGGTAAATCAACAACAGATAAGTGCATGGTTCCTAAACGAACGACAGTCCTTGATCCAAACACACCATCTATAATTACTGCTCGCATGATCTGCTTCAGTCCATGTTTGTCCGGGAATTGGAGCACGCCTTTAGTTTGTGCTACTGAAGTATTATCATGGCTCTGCACAATCATCTAGCAGTCGCCCACTAATATCGTTGCGCATTTAGCGTAATGTGTATCAACCACCATAGATAAAATTCTTGTTCGCTTAAACGACCAAATTGAGCATTCATGTCACCCGTAAGCAAGAATATATCTGAACTTCATTCTCTACTTACCAGAAAGCTTAGTTACGTGAAGAAAGCGGCCTTGTTGTCGTCAGTGCTGAAATCGATGAAAGTATATGCGGTAACAGCGAGAAGGCAGCATTAATGCTTCTGAAATGGATTTTAGTAGACGCCTTTAAGTGTGCCGCACAAAGTCGGCTACTGGTTTCAGATACGCATAATATATCGATTTATAATAGATCCCACGTATGTGCGGGAGATTCTCCTTGTCCAGGTTGTTTTAATGTTCGCACAATGAATGTGCCGGCGTTAAAACCTAACCTGGATTTAATGAATGGTAGTTTACTTGAACTAATTTCGATATTTGGTAATCCGATATTGGGCTCAGTAAGACGATCAACACCCACCATGTTCACAGCATATAACTAGCGTTACTGTTAGACTGAGAAGAGTCAAGAGAAGGAAAACAAGCAGAATCGGAAATGAAGGTGTCTACAGCAGTCTGAGTTAACCTATCCAATCTGCACGTCTCAGCAGTCAAGGTGACCTTTTTTATGCTGTGCAATGACTGACACAGTATGGATTAGTTATAGCTCGTATTAACCATAGGAGTATTGGGATTATAAAAGACCACTAGGTCTCACATTACGAGTGGTAATTGTTTGTATTCAGAATTTAACTTGGCCGGCTACCAAAGGCTGATGAGCAATCCGCAGAGGCGCCGATGGCCAGTTTCCTTTAACAGCCTACAATTGCTCCTCGCGCCTGGCACTTTTGCTCCCAGTCCAGTACTGCTTATTTAGTATTAGTTGCTATAGCGTAGTTAAACCGAACTCGAGGTGGAATATACACTTTAAGCTCGACGCGCAACGATAATGGTGAACGGCTTTTGGATAGCTGCGCTGAACATAGACTATATTTAAGTAGTACAAACTTCAGGCGTAGTGTTAAACGTTGTGCTACATGGCGTCCTCCAGCACCCGGACAACGGTGGACTCAAATAGATCATGTAGCAATTAGTTATAGATGGCGTGGTTGCATCCAGGATTGTCGTTCTTTTTGGAACACTTATGTCGACTCGGACCATGCACTTATCCGTTGTAGATTTGCACTAAAATTTTCCGGAAAAATAATTAAGAATAAGCCCCAAATTGATGTAGGCAAACTCGAACAACCGTCCTTCCGACAAAATTATGAAAACATTCTAAAGGATAATCTAACTGGTCTGGATGGCGAAAATCCGAATACACTTTGGTCCAAGATAAGTTCCACTATGAACAATGCAGGTACTACTGTATGTGGCATTGCAGGCCCCCGTAGAAATAATCATTGGCTCTCTGTAAAATCTATGGAGATACTCGAAATAAGGCGCCAAATTCCACCTGGCTCGACTCATAATAATACCCGTCGCAATATAAGACGCCAACTTAAGCGCAGTCTAAAAGTCGATCTCGAAAACTTTTGGACCAGAAAGGCTGAAGAAATGGAAGTAGCTTTCGCGTCAGGTAATAGTCGCTGTTTGTTCCAACTTATTAGGCGCAACAGGACCGAGAAAATTAAAAGTTAGTGAAGCTATAAATGATAGTAACAACGATTTAATAACCGATAAAGAAGTCGTTTTAACAGGTAGGCTAAACAGTTCAAGGATCAATTTTCTTGGCCATCCGCCTCAGTTCCAATTCCCGAAAGCATGTCTGCATCAACAGTGTGGAATGCTAGTCTCGAAGAACCATCCGAGTTAGAAGTGCGCGATGCAATCCTATCTCTTAAACGCCGCAAAGCCGCAGGCCCCGATGATTTGCTTCCAGGATTGTTCAAGGATGGTGGCGATATAATTTCAGGAGCGTTGACCAAACTCTTTCATACTATATGGAATGAGGAAACCGTACCACTTGATTGGAATGAGTCGACCATCATTCCCATCTTTAAAAAGACAATCGTAATTCGTGCGATAACCATCGTGGTATAAGCTTGACTCCGGTCGTATCTAGGTTATTTGCTTCGATTATCCTACGTCGTCTTAGCGCTTCACGTGAATCACATACAAGAGAAGAACAGGCCGGATTCCGCGCAGGACGAGGTTATATAGATAATATTTTTACGTTAAGGCAAGTTCTTGAACAGAGACATTTATATCACCGTCCCACAATAGCCGTCTTTCTAGACTTATAGGGTGCATTTGATTCTGTGGATCGCAATGTTTTATTCTATATTTTGTCGAAAAGCGGTGTGCCCGCAAAATTTGTTAATATTATACGAGTGCTCTACACAAATACTTCTGGTTGCGTTAAGGTCTACAGCAGTGGTGTTCGTCAAGGTTGTCCACTTTCCCCCTATTTGTTTAATTTTTTAATCGATGCTATTATGAACAACTCTCCCACACACTCAGGATGCTGGAGTTGAAGTTCTGCCGGGCGATAAACTTGTCGATCTTGACTATGCGGACGATATCGTACTATTATTCGAAAATCGAGATGCTCCCAGGCCATCTTGAATAGATTAACAGACGTTCCGTCTTTCGGTATGAAATTCGCTCACTCTAAATGAAAGAAATTGTTACAGGATCACCCAAAACTCACTCCAACGTTGCGACTGCAGAATGAAGATCTAGACGTAGTCGACAGGTTTACATATCTTGGGAGCTCTATCAATAGCGTAGGCAATATGTCCGTCGAAGTGAGAATACGGATCGCGAAAGCTAGAGTAGCTTTCTCGAACCTTCGTCATTTATGGAGAAACGCGAATATTTCACTTTGCCTTAAAGGTCGTGTTTACAATGCATCTGTACGCGCAGTCTTACTATACGCTAGTGAAACTTGGCCTCTTAGAGTTGATGAAATGAGACGCTTACAGGCATTCGATCATCGTTGTTTGAGAAGTATAGCAAATGTTGGTTACCAACAACGAATAACTAACGTTGACATCCGTAAATCTATTCTTGGATCTGTTAACAAGTGCTCCTCGTTAGAAAAACAAATAAGGCTCCATCAACTTCGTTGACTCGGTCACGTTTTGCGTATGCCCTCATTTCTATTGCCCAGTAGAGCTCTGTTCTCTCATCCTGCACCAGATTGGCGTAAGAAACAAGGTGGGCAGACTTTGACATGGCAGAAACAGTTGAAGTCACTTACATCCAAATTGGGTAGTATAGGACCCACTTGTCTGCCAGGATGGGGTCCTCGTGAGCATCATAGTTCTTGGTTAGAAACCCTTAGCGATATGGCATCGAATCGAGCTCAGTGGCGATCTCGTTGCAGATGTCTAGTAGAATCATCTTCGTAACATTCTTTTCTTAATAGGGCAAAGTTAGCTGCGAGGTTTGGTTTGTTTATGACATGATACAGTGAAATCCGCAAGGAAGCTGTATTTCTGATGTTGCCTTGCCCGAATGCTAACTTGGCCATAATGGTGTTGTGGCGAGGTTTGGTTTGCCTCATTTCTGTGAGTTATCGTGATAAATTTACTCATAGTAGATAGGTATTCCTTCTCTCTGCCTCTCTCTCTCTCTCTCGTAAATCTCACTAATTATTTCTGCTTTCATTTATATACTTTTTTCACTCCTTATGGTTATATGGCAGTGAAACATTAGTCAATTTTGACTTTTGTATGGCTGGACATGATGATGATGATGTACTCGAGGCTTCGCATGAACTGGCATGCCTGTATCCCTGTAGAACCGACAAAGTTTATGCCACCATGACCAGGCCGAACAGCTAGTGTCCGTCTTTTGGCAACCGAAAATTTGTGACTACGAGCGCTGTTACAGTTTCCATAATCGTCTTTATTTTCTACCAGGAACAGGCCATCTAGTGTTCGTTTTCAGCACACAAAGTAGGAAATTAATGGTTATGCAGCAGTGAAGCATCAGAATATTATGCTGACGTATTCATTTGAAGTAGTATTAGGGTATATATTTATATACGTTTCTATTTTATACCTTGTTTGATCCATAGAAATTAAAATTAAAATTCTGCTCAAGATACTGTATTAAAATGGGAGCCAAGCAAAGCGTTATTAATTTATGCCGACCTAAAACAACGAACTCCATCATGATAATGATATACTAAAATTTGTTTGAACAAAACGAAATTTTACCTATTAACTTGAAACGCATGGCTGATTAAGAAATGCACAACATACCTGAACCAATCATAGTCCTCAGTCCAGCAGGGCTTATCGATGCGGCATTAACTTCGCTAGGCAAACTGCCATGCCCAATTGGTGATTGCGAGGTAACTAATTGGCAGAGACGCAATACTAGTCGTAGCAAAATAAAACAGCGATTTGAGTCAAATGAACGCTTTGTCTGATCAGAGCCATTATACTTGGCATCCAAGCCAACAGACGCAGAGTAGAGCTTTAACCAATTCATCGGTGATTCCATTCCAAGTCTAATGAGTTGATTGCTGTTTAAAGCACACGCATATACACAACATATATATATATATATATATATATATATACTCTATATATATATATATATATAATAAAAATTATAATTGAACGGAAAAGATTTTCATACAAGAAAAAAACAAACAAAAATTAAAAGTTTATAATTAATTTTTATAAATATTCCTGTTGCTAATTTAATTCGAAAAGGATAGTGGAACTGATAATTTACAATTATTGCATAGAAAAATACTTGAAAATCCACGTAGTTTAGAAAGTGAATATGTAAACACGAAACGCGTGTGTATATGAGATTATACATTCCTTCCTTCTGGTCAAATTTCAACAAAATTGTTACAAATATGTTTTGAAGGGTTGTTGCGCAATACGTGCTTCATATAATGAAATTCTGCTAGTTGCGTACGCAGGTTGATGCTTTGCACTATCAGTTTCACAAATATCCGATTAATCACTATTTTCCAGTATGCATCTGTTTGTCTTCGATAAGGCTGGGTGCGTATTCGTTCCTTTCTTCCGAAGGCTCAACATCGTTCATACTAACCATTGGAAATGCGGTGCTATCCAATCTTCGTTAACTGGCAAAGTTTCGGTGCGTTATTTCCAGCACAATCATCAGGCCACTATACACAGCACAATACTCACAATAGCAGATTTAAGCAAATATGGCAACCTCGTTCCGAAGGATTAATATTTGTGTCCTGATCTGAACCACCTTATTTCTGAGATTATGGACCCTATTTCCTCATTGAACTGGCCGTTCTCTAGGAGCAGTATACTAGTTTTGCTGACGCTTAGATGACGTATTTGTCGAAGCTGGTGTCCTTATATAACGACTTTTTTCCAGGCCACTGGCTGTTGCCGTCTGTCGCGGACTTGCTGATTATGCCGCGAAGAATTCCTGTAAGGTATGTCGCTCCTTACATATGTTGTAACCGAACCCATGCGTGGAATTGCAGCTGCCACTTTGTTTGTCATTATGGCCGAACTTTGAAGAGCCTGAAATCTGTCTTCCAGGCCTCCCTGGGCGCTGGATTCTGCACGTATCTGGTAGGATCCAGCGGCATAAACATGATAGCCTCATGCGGTTGCAACCCAGGTAAAAACTCATTTAGCTTGGAGAACCACCGCTTGATGCCATGGTATCCAGGAGCATCTCACCCAGTAATGGTTTGAGGATGTAAAATTCTGAAAATACCTCCTGAGGGCTGACCCGGAAGTGATCCAACACTCGGCATTTTGTACTCTTTAATCCCAATTGAACTGTTACTGTCCGGTACACTAATTCCTGGACAACCACACGCACAATAGATGCTTCTCATGTAAATCCTTGGGCTTGGACTGATGCTTCAAGTTTTTCTAACCACAACTGTGGCCTTTCCACATTTAATGTTGCCAGCATGGGCTTAAATTCTGATGAGGGTCTGAAAAAACTCGTCGATTCGGCTTAAAACGCCGGCATATTACTTTCTACTTCCTCTTCGGTGCGGTTGCCATTGTTGTATCCACCATGCACTTGGATATCGTCAGTGTTTATTATCAGTGTATCGTCCGGACGAGACTTAATTATGCCTAATTCTGCAGTTAAGTTGTTAATTAATTAATGCTCACTTCAGCAAGAAGTTTTTCATCATTGGGCTGACTGCTTCATCCTTATACGAGCGCTTCTGCGAGGAATTTCTCTTGAAGTAATGCCATCCTTAGATAGAACCCTTTGTTCGTTCTTTGTCTTAAAGGTGGCTATTCTTACAACAACGACTTACGAATACCTGTTACTCCAGCAAAGAAAAACACGCTGGCCTTGATCGATATCAGTTATTATATATATATATATATATATATATATATATATATATATATATATCTTATGTTTGTTCTTAAAACATCTGAATAGTCACTACTCTTCATACATTAATATGAAGGTTTCATCGACATATCCGGGTTATGTATGATTGTACTTTGTAATTAGCGCTTGAGGTTTTGCTGTTTCTTGTAGAAACTTTAAACATTGGCTGGAAGAAAAGACAGCGCGTTGTCTATTGTTGTTCTATGGAATTATGTGAAATTTTGACCATTGAATTTGAATCGAAATTCATAAATTTGCAGAGTATAGCGTTTTGTCGACTTTCGGTATGAGGCATGAAAGCCGGTCAAAACCGATGAATTTACAGATAAAATCGACAGTTTCTTTGACGAGCATACTCGTGAACGAATGTGTGGCGTCGAAAGATACCGTTTCCTTATTCTTCAGATTGTGCGATTTTACTTTATTTGCGAAATCAAGTGTCGTGAATGCCATTGGTTGAAAGTTCAAATCGCATTTGAACTGTAGGATTGTTTCAAGTCGATCTACTAGTTAGCATTGTAATGTATTTATCATTGGCATAATACTCCCTAGTGGCGGAATCTTTAGAGCCAATTTCTTTGAGCAAATTCGGTAGACCGTGCATTCCTGGCACGTGTGTGCGAATTGATTTCTTGATGTAAAGACCACGCTACCTGCAAACTTTCAACAAGAGGTAAAATACCGCTGGAAGGGTATCTATGCTACAGTGGTAGAAAGAAAACAACGCTGTGTTGTCATTCCCAATTTATCGGGATAGGTGAGAAGAAGGCACACGGCTACGCCACTACCTTTGTACTGAAGCGAAACACGCGCCAAAATACATAAGATTGTCTTCCTGCAGCCTTTGCTGATTCTCGTGTGCCGCTTACACCGAAGGATATTCTTTCTGTTGGCCATTTGGATGTGAAAATTCTTGCTTCGCTAACTAATTATTATTTTACAGCGGTCGAACTGCACAAGCGCGGTATTAACGTTTCTTGTTGCCAAAAAACAAGAATTGCTCGCATTCGGGCCTAGCCAAGGGGGAAATGCCATTTGTTGCCTTTCTGCTATTCTGCGTTGCAGCAGAAGCCTTATCTGACTGAAAAGCTAGAATCTTTGGCCTGGGTATACGTAGACTCTGCGTAGGCAGCCTGTATCTTGGAGACGTAAAAATATGCGCTCTAACGATTAAGTAGTTTTCTAGTGAAAATAAAAATCATACACATTTTGGTTCTTAGTCATACCTGGCCATAAAGAACTCAATTTTCCAGCACCAAATTCAGCTTCATTACACAAGGACTAAATATGTGAACCACCATAATGTGACGGGTAATTTACATATTATTTACCACATTCTGTTAAGAAAACGATGATTGTATTATGTACAGGACTCGAGAGCTTACCAGATATACCACACTGGTGAAATTTCTGGATACGACCTCCATGCGGCCGCCCGTTTACCTTTCAAATATCCTTGCACTGAAGACGGATACAGATGTACAACACGCCGTAAAAGGAAAGTATGCTTCCGCTAATCATCCACAAACAACATCTCGGTTACTATTAAGCCAAGTATCACGAAAGCTTCGACTTATGCCCCATGATAAAATCTAAGAACTATCTTATTAACTATAATTACACAAAAGATTTCCAACGCGCGAAATTCACTGCAATACTAAGAATAGACTTCAGCTTTGAATGAAATATTCAGCAGTAAATGCTGTAAGTCACGTACCCCGGATTTGGACAAGTAATTGTAGCTTCAAAGGGGATCGCAAAACCGCCGGAATCGATGGGCTCCCTTTGGAACTGTTCAAGTTTGGGTAAATAGTGGTTTGGAAGATTTACTCGATCGAATTGTCGCAACCTGGAGGGAGGAGCCGTCCTAAATGAGCGCAAACCGACAATGTTTTGCCTATTTCAAAATGGGTGGCAGTAACACTTCTGCCAAAAGTGGTTACTGCGTTTAATCTGAGGATTTGCGCCAAGGGAGAGTCCATTCGGTACGGCCTGAAACAAACGTCACTGACAATTCTGATATAAAGCCTAAGACCACACAGAACGACACAACACGCCTACCACAGATACTACAAAGGAAGATACTAGCATAATAAACCAATGCTTAAAGGAGCATTGGTTGCGCAGGCACTGATAACAATTACTTTGATCAAGATTGCGATCTTGGTATAAATACATGACCCATTATATACATACATTATTTCCGTAAAAACTAAGCATTGTATAATGTAGAAAAGACAATTCATCTAGTAGACTGGTTAGGTCCTTATTGGGAACTTCTCAAGTACTGTCCGGAATTGGCCGCGAACATGGATCGAACCTGGACACGCCTGCTTCAAAATCTGGTGCTCTTCAATAAAGACGAAACCGGTTTACTGGATGAATTGAACCTTCCACTATAAACAATACTTAGTTTATACTGACAAATTTATGTACATAATGGGTCAGGTGTTTATATGAAGATCGCAAACTTGATCAAAATGTACGTTATCACCGCCCGCGCAACCAATATTAGTTTAATAGTGTAAATGTTCATTTCAATAAAACTTCTTCATGTATCGTGGTCTGCTCAATAATGACAGATTGAGGATGGTTAGTTGGAACTTTATGACTAAATGGATGCTATATAGGCTTCACCTAAAGGAAAGGCTAACCTAGACACATACGTTAGTATATATCTGAAAATTGTGTGTAGTGTGCGGCAGGGTGTCTCAGTGGTTAGAGCACCAGATTCCGAAGCAGACATGCCCAGGTTCGAGTCCTAACCGCAAAAAATTCTGGACAGAATGTGATGAGTTCTCAATAAGGGCGAAACCAGTCTACTGAATGAATTGCTTTTACTAAACTATACAATTCTTAGTTTATACTGCCAAATTTTAAGTACTTAATGGGTGTGGTGCTTATACTGATGCTTCTCTGCCGTTTTATTTTTTATGTTTCGCGTGAGGAATTAAGACTGTGTTACTCAGACGTCTCTTCATTGGCTTGTCTGATATGAAGAGCTGTTACAGCGATTTTACTCTACCAGTAATGCAGTAGCTATGCGCACACAAAAAAGCATCCCGTCAACACGAAGGTTGTCTCCAATGACGTAGACGGGCTAATGTCATTCGTCACCGATTGTTTAACTATGATTCATGATGACAGCAGACAGATTGGATTCAGCTAAGAATTCCTCATACCCGCCATTTACGCGCGCAAGATTTTAGATCATTTTACTCGGAACTGGTCACACCTGCTGATTGCAGCAAAATTTTTGTACTCGTGCATGAGATTACTAATATTCATACTTTTACTCCTGGTGATTTTGGATTTCGCAATTGTGATATTGCAGAGGAAGAGGCGCACTGTCCGCTTGCATTAATGATAGTAGCACTTTAAGGCCAATACAATTGGATGTCATGGCAGCGTTACAGTCCATGCGCAATTAAGAATGCCGTAGTTATTCGGTCGTAAAGCATCATTTCATAGAAGATAATTCATTGGTGTACAACCAAGTTTCCTCTTCAGTCGAATGCTCATCACAGAAGATAATAAAATGCAGACTTCGATAATACAAATCTTATTAGGAAAATCAATAACCAATCAATTGTGTAACATACTGTCACGATAAGAATCAGTATTGAAAACAGTATTTCTATTGCAACGTTCACGTTTAATTGGTGTTCGTACGCCTCACTACATGTTCGACATTTATAGCCTAAGCAAAGCAAGAAATTGTTAGGTAAAGCGAAAGAATAGCCAACTTATGCCTAACTAAAATGTTATTAATTGTGGAATGCTAAGATAGGCCCACTTAAGCAACTGCATATGCACATCATGATTAATTTAGCTATTCTTCTTTGTCTTCTACAAATTTTGTTAAAATGCTTGCTGCGCCTAATACACGCATGCTGTAGTACTTTTGTTTAAAAAATTAATTTAAGCACCCACCCGATCCAACCTTCATTGTAGTCCACTGGTGGCTCCGCTGTGCAGCGCAACAGCAGACAGCCCAACCAGGATGGCATCTGCTCAACGTCTACGAGAGACTCACATTCGACATCAGTGTACGATTCACCAGTGCCTTGGTCCTTAGCTTGGGCACCAACAGGTCGGCCTGCGATGCGCGGTTCATTAGAACGAGAAGCTGCATGTTCCAGTTCACGGGCAAAAAAGGCGGTTAGAAGGCCGGCAACACGAGCCATGATGCGATATTGCGAGTTGCGCAGTACAACTATGCTACACTCGGACCCAGTTGCATTCGAACCTGTTTTGAATAGATTTAATAACTGCAAATGTAAGAACAAGTCTCTCAAAATGAATTGTAAGACAATTGTTGGAGATTGAAACCAGAATGGCCTGTTATATCCAGCAGAAGCTTGTACACGATGGAATTATATACAAGCTGAGCATTTCTCTTGAACCATAAACGATGAAATGGGGCACGAGTGCTGAAGAATGACAGAGTTCTCTCCTCAACATATATAGAAAAAGTAGTTTTTTAACAATAATGTGTGTTCATAACCCGAGAGCCACGTAAAAGCATTGACATTGGCTCGTCGGGTCGATATTGAGACGAAGAAGAACGAATGATCAAGAATAAAATGAGTTACAACTGAAAAGTGTAATGTTTTTCTTATTAAAAAACATGTATTGGAATAGCGAGAATGTTGTTCGCATTTTCGATTCATAGAAAGTGTACATACCATAAGATGAATATTATTGCCGAAACGTTATTTGGCCAAGAACCCCCCCCGCATTCTCAAATCCAAACACACACATTGGAATGTTAAAACTTAATTTGATTATTTAAATCATGGTTACGATTTTGACGTAGTTACCAGTCCCATTATGTACATACATTTGTCGGTATGAAGTAAGCCTTGTATAACGTAGAATAGGCATTTTTTCCGTTAAAACTGTTTCGTCCTTATTGACAACTATTCAAGTACTACTCAGAGTTGGATACGGACAGGCCTCGAACCTGGGCACGTCTGCTTCGGAATCTGTTGCTCTAACCATTGAGCCACACTGCCACATACTACACGAAAATTTAAATTATATACTAATTAATGTTTCTTGGTTAGCCTTTCTTTTTATATGGAGCCTAAATGAGATTCGTTTAGGCCTAAAGTTCAAACTAACCAAACCCCAATCTGTCATTATAGAACAGTTACATGGGAAAGTGGTATTGAAATAACATTTATATAATTAAACGAACATGGGTTGCGCGGGCGATAACAACAATTACTCTATTCAGGGTTGCGAACTTGATAAAACACCTAACATCCTATATACGAACATTTTTCGGTATAAACTAGGTAATGTACAGTGAAGAAAAGGCCGTTTATCCGGTAGAAGTGTTTCGTTCTTGTTGGAAACTATTCAAGTACTGCCAAGAGTTGGCCGCGAACAGGCCTCGAACCTAGGTACGTCTGCTTCTGCATCTATTGCCCTAACCATTGAGCCACTCTGTCATCGCGACCTTGTCTTGACTAATTTTTATCTCAGCCCACATATCCAATACTCGTTTACTTAATTTGATTGTTTGTAGCTAATTTCTCGACGATTTGTGAGTGTGCCTTTGTGCATTTAGCGTTTACTATTTTATTTAGGTGATGAATTGCATTTTGAACATGGTTTCGCTTTTTTTACTATAATATGTATACCTTTTTTCTCTGTATGTTGTTTCTCAAGCCACAAAGTTTATACATTGTGCAAGGTGCCATTGTAAAAATGAAGATTATTTAGATTGGCGAAATGATGCACAATTTTTGACATTGCTAATAATGACAATGACGTCAATTGCGCAGCCTATTCTACTTAAAATTTGTTGACAGTTAAATTAAATATTATATGAGTATATAATTCTTGTGGCAACGAACTGTATGTGCAATTGTGTATTAGGTGTTGCATACCTAGTAAAATATTAGTTCAAATATGAGCAGAAGTATACACCAAAATCAGCACGAACGAAATGTATAATCTCATGTACACATGCGTGCCGTTCTTACTGGGGCTTCACCAGTAGGAGCCGGTAGTGCGCCCTATGCCTATTATATATTTAGTCAGAAAATATGGGACAATTGGACGGTACAATCCCCAATACTAATGTGTATTCAAGTAGTAATTGAATTAACTCCGTGTGATGTCTCCGAAAATGCGAAGATCACTGTGTTGTTACGCTTTATATGTTCGATATATATATATATATATATATATATATATATATATATATATATATATATATATATATATATATATATATATATATATATATATACCTGTTATTCATGGCACAATAATGTTTTTTCTCACATGTTAAATTACGGAATTAGATTTTTGTATGCAACCAGTTTAAACAAATCATTTAATAAGATAGCAAATGCAGTTCATTAACTAGATCGGTTTCGTTTTTATTGGCATACACTAGAATTTTTGCGGCCAGAGATTGATACAGCGCGAATTTAGCTTGCTGTTTCGATTTCTTAGAAGCCGAAATAACATCACATTAAAAATACCGAAAAAAATATTACTTGGCGGAGAAAGTTATGGAGCGAATTCTCGGCAAATATCTACTGAGTGTTAATAAAAGAAATCCGTTCTCAGGATGCTTTACTTTCTAATATCAAACCAGTAAAAACATTATTTAAACATCGCTATTTCACTTAAAAAATCATAATAACGAAAATCACAAAAAAATATTAGGGAAGTTAGTGAAAACAGAATAGGTAAAGGAAGTGTTTAAACAAAAATTGATTGCGCGGGTGATGGTAAAAATTCTTTAAATCAAATTTGCATGTAGTGCGCAAACTTGATTTAAAGAAAGAACACACATTACAATGCAATTATACGGAAAAAACACAGGATATCACGTGTCTAAATAGAACATACCATTATCAGAAGTAGTAGATTTTTGCAACGATTCCGCCGAACTACCAGCCATCTTGAACTTTTTCTTCTCCGAGACTTTATCGTCCTGTAGGGTTCCGGAATCGTTACAGCGTTTCATGCATGACAATCGCTTAATTTTGTTGACTGAATTCGAGATTTCAGCTTGGCTATTCGACGATGGTCTGTCATCAGCGCCAACTTGCGCTGCATGCAAACTGTGGATCCCCGCGATGGGCTGAATACTGCAATCATTGCTGACATTTAAAAATCCAGGAATTTTATGCCAAACGCGTTCAAATATCAAAGATAAGAAGGAGACGACAATGCCAGTGAACAGGCGATCTTCAGCTGGAGGGAATTTTAGCCTGCCACTTTGAATGCAAAAAGATGAAAATGTGGTAAAGCATCACTGAAAATCCTTTAAAACCTATCACGCACCGGGAGAATACCCATGAAAGTGTGTGATCGAAAAAAATCTTTCGGACGAAAAAGATTAGCCTCACACTTTTTTTATAGAAAAATATTCCATAACAGAAAGAGTGAAGGATTTTCCGACTTCATAATAAAAGACATGTTGTCAATTATAACTGAAGTATGCCCTAATTCGACAACACGCTTTGTGAAAAGTCATCGAATGACACCATCAGCAACGCACATGACAAAATTTTAAGAATGCGAGGTTTTTGCCCAATAAGTACGCACTCGCTTTTGCAAATTTATTGCATTTATCACATAAAATGTCTATTTTATACCGAAAACAAATAATCTTTTCCAGTCTTTAAACGTCAAACCATTATATATATATATATATATATATATATATATATATATATATATATATGAGAAGTCCAATTGTGGTATTTTGATTATAAGTATTTCGTTTGAATAAACTAAGAATTGAATCAAATAGGAAAGAAAATACATCCAGTAGACCGGTTTCGTGATTACTGAGAAACCTTCAAATCTGCAGCAAATTCTGTGCAGTACTTAAAAGAGTTCCCAATTAAGACGAAACCGGACTACTGGATGAATGGGCTGTGGTACTTGAGGCAATGTACCTTTTATCCTAGAAAAATACACCCCATATATATATATGGCTGCGCCATTTTGTAAGGTCACTATTTTAGTTAATTATATAGTTACGTTATCGTAACTCTAGCTCGGCTCTGACCAGCAGTAGTATTGTGAATGTTGATTCATCGAGCAGTTACAATTATCGTTAACTTTATTAATATTGTTACATTTAGAATAAGAAATAAGTTTGCACACTTTTCAAAGATGTATTAGAACCGTGGGTGCCATTTGTAGCGGCCTTCTCTCATCTAGAAGGAGTCACATTTGTCGCGGCAACATTTGGGGACTTGCCATCTCTCATCTAGATGGAATCAGATTTGTCACGTTGCCATTTTGGGACTTGCTTTATATCATCTAGACTGAGTCACATTAATCGCAGCGCCATTTTGTGACTTACCTTCTTTCATCCAAAAGGAGTCACAATTGTCGTGGCGCCACTTTGTCACTTTCAATCTCTCGATTAAGAGTTATATTTGTCGCAGCGCTACCGCGGGATTTACCATCTCACGTCTTAAGGGAGACAACCTTGCTGCGGTGCCAGTATGTGACTTTCTTTGTTTAGTATACAAGGGGACATTTATCACGGCGCCATTTTGTGACTTTCACTCCGTCGCCTAGAAAGTGTCGCACTTGGCACGGAGCCATTTTGTGACTTGTCACCGCTCATTTAGAATGTTTTGCTAAATATTTCTGTCTCCCGAACATCACATAACATAGCATCCCGTATAGTGAACAAATACTGAAGTATAAGGTATTTTACAGATTGAATAGCAGACAAGTTATGCATTGTATATAAGGGTTAAACAAGAATGTGCTCGGCTATATGGAATTGCCAAAATAAATAAATCATATATAATATATTAGGAATGAGTACACATGATTGTAATAGTAATGCGTGACTTGATGAGCTTAACCTGGTAATTAATAGTGAGAACAGACGTGTACTAGCAACGGTTCTAATATGCAAGCACAGATAATATATTCAATGAAATTATTTTAAAATAACGAACAAAGAATAATTACCCGGACACATAAATGCAATATTAAATTAATGATGGTAATGTACATTACTTTAAAATGACACTGTTCTGCCCTAGGCTACATGTTACGAAAGCATTGCGAATATTTTCGCGACAACACGTTTCTGAACTTCACCCACAACTTTAAAACATCTTTCAAAATGAGCAAACCATTGACTAATTACAAAAGTAGTAATATCAATTTAAAACAAAGACAATTAAAACTGCTCCATAAAGCAATATGCACAATAATGAAAATGGTCAGAGCCGTGCCACAATCACGATGACGTAACTCTATGCGACCAGAGAAAATCAGGACCATATATATATATATATATATATATATATATATATATTTATATATATCAATTCTTGTAAAAGGTGACATACGGCAATTAAAGTATGTGTAATTACACATACCATGTTATAATAAGCTAGTTTGGAAGAAGAGCAGTAATACAACAGATAATGTGCATGACTCTTCAAAATATATTCCATAAATAAATCGATCATTTTATCACTGCTAACTTTATGACATCCATGATATCGGAAAATGGTTGAAATTACTGCAACAACACGATTTGAAATTAATACAATTTTTAAGGTTTACAGTAAGAATAAAACCTTACGATATTCGGATATTCCATTTTTTTCCATAAAAAACAACGAAAGATCGTCATCAGTATCATCATCAACATCAACAACAACACCAAAACCAACATTTCAGTACTACGTTTTCGCTAAAGAATACAAAAGATAAATAGAAAATTTGAGCTCAATCTCTCTAACAGAAAATAATTGTATTCTCTAATGTGAAGCTGATAATATCTTGACGACAAAAATTAATCGTTCCATCAACTACTAGCACGTCCTACTACTACTGCTACTAATACTGATTCTAATACTACTACTGCTGCTACTTCTAATTCTACTATTGCTACTGATACTGATACTGCTACTTCTACTATTATTATTATTATAACTACTACAGCCAAGATTATTCATACTGCTAGTGCTATTTCCACTAAATATTTAATTTATAAATAACATAAAAGAAGAGTAATTGACGTAAAGCAACTTTTGTTTAAATACATAATCGATAAACCTAAGACTTGTAAAACATTACAGTTATTCTATTTGACACATGATCATTGTCTGTTAGCTAAAATTTACTCAATAGAACATTTAACAATTATAAGTAATTGAAAAAAACCTAAACTCAAGTTTCCAAACTTAATGATCATTCTGTGAATTCAGCCATGGCAACTTTTGACGTTTAAGAAGTTAAATTGGCTTAACCGAGGAAGAGTTTAATAATTTTAACCTAAAAAAGCAGTAATTTAAACAACTGAAAAATGTCCACCTTGATAATCATCGAATGTATTATCAGGATTATTTATGCCCTAATGCGAATTTTTTGTTAAAACAATTAGCAGCAATAAAGAGATTTAGGAGGCTTTCTTCAATGTTTCAGTTTAATGTAGCACTACATATTAATGATTTATTACGTATATTGGCATAAATAATTAAAAAAAGGTTTAAGTTGTCAGACAGACCTGTAAAAGATAAATCCCTAAGCAGAAGCATTTTGGTTAAGCATCGCGAGAATATTAAGTTTTTTCTTGGGTTACTAAACGCTTATTTACAGAAAGAAAAACCTTCCAGCTGAGTTGCCTTTGCCAATTAAGACCGTACATATGCCCAGTCTCACAACCGGGGGCTCGTAGCTGATGATTCGACAATCATATATCTAGAAATTCACGTTACTGCAGAAAATAATTTTTCCAAACAAAACAAACAATGATGCTCCAGCCAGAACCGCTGAAGGTTGTTATCATGCACTAGCTCCGATGAAGGTGGCTGGGAATGCAACCAGTAACATAGCCGCCGTAAAACCAACGAAGTCTGTTTTATTTGGCAATGAAGAATCTGTGCGGGTAACTCAGTTTTTTACGTCTCTATGTATGATGCTGTATAAGGCACGAGTAAATGGCATTTAGAGGAAATTTTAAATATTATCCTAGTGATCAAAATACGTGAAACCAACTTGTTGACCAAAGATTTAATTTATTACAGTTATATACTGTTTGTTGCAAAGAACTAATATATATGCAAGTATGTGTTAGGTTTTGCGAACCTAGTAACAAATTAGTTCAGTTGTGACCAGAAGGATAAACCAAAGGCAGCATGAACGGAAAGTATAATCTCATGCACATTCGTTTCGATGCTTATATATATATATATATATATATATATATATATATATATATAAAATATATAATATATATAGAGGTTAAAGGGCGTAATACCGGCTCCTACTGATGAGTTGCCTGTAAAGATTTAATTGTTGTTGTACCTTGCGCAGCGCTGTCCTTACTTTTTATATTTCTAATACGAGTTTTTCTTTTGCGGGACAACTGATAGCATTCGTAGGCCGGTAAAATCTTGAATCCTTTCCATTTCAATGTGCAATGATTTTGTTTGGCCTTGATTGATGGGCTCTCACTTTTCCCTTCACTCGGAAGCCGTCCATCAGCAACTTGTCTGAAAATGACGTTGGAACCAGATTTTCCGATCTTTTCTAAAAAGCTGGTTCCAACGTAATTTTTAGACAAGCAGCTGTTGGACAGTTTCCGAGTGAAGAGAATATTTATTTGCTTTGAACAACTGAATAAATTGCGCATTTTTAATAACCTCTACATTTTAATATCAAAAATATATGATAAATGGATTCGCTTGTTAAATGATGTTATCCATTGTTCTCACATACTAGTCAATGGATTAAGCTTTTTTGGCACAAACTTGGTGATAAACGATCTGGAAACAGAGCTTTATATTTGTGACATACTATTTAATCGAATGTTCAATAGGGCATAGGGACGATATTAGATGATCTATTGTATGTTTATAATCAATGGAATAGAACTAATGTCAATTCTGATTTCAGTTTTAGTAATTTGGTTACATTGGATCTTCCAAAGATATAATTGACATGCAAGTAAAGGGGCAATATGGTGCGTAAGCATTCAAAAATACATGTATTAATATAGATGAATTAAATAGTTTATTGAATTAGCCACTATAATAAGGGTTTTGAAATTCACGTTCAAAAGTGTGACGAATGGTTCGTTTCCGTTTTTTAAATTTTAATTTGATAGGAAACAACGACAGTTTTGAAAGAGATTTACGGAAAAGATACGTAATCAGAAATACAACGGAATTTTAAGTCCAATCACTCGTATAGCATGATGGTAGGAATTTTAAGGTTTGTAATAATAATGAGCTTAATGATTTGAGATTTTGAGCCTACAGAAGATAAATTTAAAATTTTAAATACCATACTTCAATTGAATTAATACAAATTGCAGGCGTTTGAATCTGGAATGAAATAAGTTCAAAATCTGATGCAGAACTTTACACGGCCAAACAACAGAAAGTCAAAGATGATTAAAAGACAATATTAATCCTGATTCGGAGGTTGGATCGTAAGTAAAATTTTAATATGCAAACAATAAAATAACTACAATTTTTGTACCCTTTCTGTGTGCAAAAACAAAACGAAATTTTATCAGATACAAGAAACATTTCGTTCGCATAATCTCCTCAATTATATACTAATGAACATATCTTTATATATAAATTGGAAAGCAAAACACGATAGAAATATGTGAACATAGAGAATGTGTAAAAAACGGAAACCAATAAATTGCGTGCGTCACATCCAGTCCAAGCTCAATGCCTGTACATGCTTCTTCCGCTTACATAAATCCAGTTGCAATTTGTTTATCCATAAGGCTTCGTAAGTGGCTAGCTCCCTTTTGTTTTTGCATTTAGTAATTACTTTGAATGCTACGTCTGGAGAACATACGTGCGATGTTTCGATGATGTGTTGCGCAATAGCAGACGTGTATTCAACATTTTATTTAAAACAGGCATTTAAGTTACAATGTTCTCTCATTCGATTAATTAACCGCCTGGTCGATCGGCCTACGTAAGTTGATCGACAACTTGCGCATGTATATTGGTAAATAATATTTGATATCGACATTAACGGCTGTTTCTCTTTGACTGCTGGTAAAGGCAAGTGTGTTACCCTAAATAACACTCGTAGTTTGGCTGCATTAAACGTGCGTGTTAAAGCCGCTTCAAATTTATTTTGTGCTATTCGTGAAACTGCATCCCCCTTTAATGGGGTGTTTAGGTAGACTGGAAAGAAAACAGCCTACCTAAACAAAAGATCGAGGAAGAACTGGGCTGCACGAGAAAAATTTTGCTAATGAACAACTACCCAGAGCGGTTCATTGGTGTCAACATCAGACCACAGCAGATCCGCACTAGGGAGGATACCGCCAAACAGGTTTTCCTAAATTTTCCATTTAGAGGCGACATACCGACCTCAAAAATTGCACGGCAGCTGAATAGTATAACTAAGGAAAATATACCCAGTGTTAAAGTTAATATCAAATTTAGCACACAAAGAATCATGAGGTTGGGCACCAAGGATATATTGCCTATACTTTTCAAATCCTTCATAGTCTACGAACTTTCATGTATGTGCGGTAGCATATATACTGGACGTACAAGGAAACAATTGATAAGCAGAATCCAGCAACATTTACCGCAGAAATTAATCATCAAAGCCTTGGCACTGTCAGGAAAATCAGCTATTTCAGATCATATATTGGAAACGGGGCACACAGTCAATTTGACTAATTTCTCATTTCTACATAAAGCAAAATCAGAAAAATTATTATATATTTAGGAAGCCCTTTATATAAAACAACAAACACCTGAACTAACTATTCAAAAGTTTCATCAACATGAAATTCTAATCGATTGGCTACGAATAACAAAATTCAACAACAATCTACTAGTATCCAGTCAAGAACAAACAGGCTCTGACTAGAATCAACAAACTGAAGTGGAAATAACAGAGGCGTATACCGGTAAGTAATAACAAAACCCAAATACAATTTACTAGTATTTTTTGAAATTTTTTTGCGGAGTGCCAGCTTCATATTTTCCAATGCCGCGTTTTGCGTACGCGGGTAGTAGCTTTGCTCGGACAGTTTCACAAAGATCCGATTGATCAAAATTTCCAATTTCGTTTTGTCTTCGATCGAGCTGAGTTTGTATTCGTCTCAATGAAAATGCGGTTCTATCACATCTTCTACTACCCGCGAACGCAAAATGCGGCATTAGAAAATTTACTAGTATCCAGGCAAGAACAAACACCGGTGCAAAATACAGCTGCACATACGGAGACAGAAATTTCGAAACAATATGAGCATTCAGAACTGCATTCCGCAGACTCTGCGCTATTACTAAGTGGACAGAACAAATTTGAGGAGCAAGATGAAACTAAAGAAGACACTCAGGGAAAAAACACGTAACAGCCAACAATTCGAACAGTTGGTTAACACTCAATCCATCAATACTAAATGACCAGATCGCTGGCATCACTGCTATACACGAGAAAGATACCTAAACACAAAAAGGCAAACTCACAGGCACATACGCATGTACACTTACTAATTATCGCAAACAAGAAAAAAAACGTTTAACTGAGCTAGACTAGTTGCCATTCGCATAATCAAACGAAAACCAACGATGTATATAAAGGAAAGATTGTAAAGTTATTTTTAGTAGCCATTATCCACTGTGATAATGTTATTTCTTCCTAAAGATATATATATATATATATATATATATATATATATATATATATATATATATATATATATATACTTTATTTCAGTAACCGTATTTTTATGTCAATTAAGCTTAAGTTCAAAATAGTTTTCATTTTTGTTAGTCATGCCATTTTTCTACAACAGCCTTTTTGTTTATACAGTTAAGCATTAATTGATTGTGTGTGGCAACAATTCTTTAAATCAAGTTTGCGAGCTTGAAGTAAACACCAATCCAATTATATTTAACCAATCGTCGGACAACATAGCAAAACTACCACCAGTCGCAACGCACTAACGCGTTTCGACCTTCCATGATCATCATCAGAGTATGACGGCAAACTGACCAGCGAGAATCAAACCGAATTGAATATTTATATATATATAATGTCCATTGCCTTAGAATATTACACAGTATATTTCTAATTAGGAAGAAAAAACACATTAATAACAAATTGGACAATGGCCAATTATTTCGAGAATACTAAACTTCGCTCTATAATCTTTCATTTATATACATTCTGGGTTTTCTTTTCAATATGGGGGTGGCAACAATTATGACCCTGTTTTCCAATTCTTGTTTTGGCTGATTGGTAAGTATATATGCGTTTGTGTCTGTGTGTGTGCCTGTTTGCATGTACAGGGCCTTATCACTGTATTGAAAAGTGATGTCTGAGATCTGGTCATTATTGTATTGATGGCTTGAGAATTGTTCGCTGTTATGTGTACGATCAGCCAAAAAAAGAAATAGTAAAACCGAGTCATATTTGTTGCCACCCCTATATTCAAATGAAATAAATGGCCATTGTCCACTTTGTCGTTAATGTTTTTCTTCCAAATTAGAAATATACAGTGAAATATTCGAAGGCAATGGATATATATATATATATATATATATATATATATATATATATATGTGTGTGTGTGTGTGTATAAGACCAGCCAATTGATCTACTCGATGAACGCAGTAATGCCAATTCACATGAAAACAAACTCCAGAATTTATTGAAATATAATCCATTTTCTAATCGGAAAGACTATTAAGTGTCAATCACATTTAACGTTGATAACTGATTGTTAATAATGTTAACAAATATTTAAAAGAACAAAAAAGACCGGTCTAGAAAATTGACGAAAATGAGCAGTAATCATAATCTAACATTACGGTTATCAATAAACTGGAAATAGTATACTGTAAATATAAGAATAAAATCACTGACACACTGAAGATAGTAAGAATAAAATTACTCTAGCCAGGCTGTATATATATATATATATATATACATATATATATATATATATATATATATATATATATATATATATCGTTACAGACACCAATATAACAGCCGTCATTTAACTAATATTACAATTTTAAATGACAAAATAATAATATAAAACAACAATTTGAAGAATGATTTATGTGGAGTATTTAGTTCAGATGAAGACACGTACCCAGGTAACACAGATAAATTATGGAAACGAGAACGCTATACAACGTCCCGGTAATTACATATTTAAGGCAAGGCAATTTCAGCAATACAAATTACTTGCAGTTATCGCTGAATGGCGTCATACGCACAATCAAATCTCGCAGTTAACTCTGCGAAACTACGTTTTCCATCGTGCTCTGATGTAAGTTACTGGCGGTAGATTTTCTATCTTTTATGATTTTTTAAGATATGTTTAATTTTTATCATTCTATAATGTAAAAAGCGATCCTATTTAGGCCAAAATGCTTTTTTCAATTTCCAATCAAATCTACATAATTCATTCGCGATGGATAAATTGAGGTTTAACGGATTTTATGTAAATACGAAGAACAGTGTAGCGCTTACGTAAACAAGTTGCAGAAATATGGAGGAGGGAGGCAAATGGCGACAGTAACTCTTTCATACTGGAGCAGAACACAAACGAAACTGTGCGCAGCCTTTGCTAGTCTTCGTTTAGCGCCTTATAAAAATAATTCTGAATAATAGTTACGCTTCAAATTATCGGGTATTTCTCAACTTAAATGGTTAACAGACGAAATGTTTGCACTAAAATTATGCATACAAAACTTACGCTTCACTATGAAAGCGGATAGGGCCCAAAAGGTAACGATCAAATGATCGAAGCCAGTGCCAAATTTGGTTTATGGTGCAACCCAACACCGTCATGTCACTTTGAAACGGTGTCTCTGCGTCTGCAGCGTTGTCCAACAGCAATTTCTCCGGCCTACCGTCAGTTGTATAGGTTCCTGTCATGTTCGCAAGCATTCGAATAGCTTCTTGCTGGGACAAACGGGCGTGCACATCTTGGTCAATTTAGCAAACAATTTAATGAGTAGGCAGACATTCAATTAATTGTAAATCAATGCAAAATGCAATATTTTCCCCACATTCCTCACCCAAATATATTTAGGAGATTGTACCGTCCTATTATCCCACATTCCTCACTCAAACATATAGTGGGTAAAAGGCATGGTACCGGCTCCTACTGATGAGTCGTCAGAAGGCACGAAACTAATGTGAATGAGATTATACTTTCTGTTCATGCTTTTTTTGGTTTATCCTTCTGGTTGCAACTGAACTAACTTGTTACTAGGTTCGCAACACCTGATACATACTTGCATATTTATTAGCTCTCCGCAACAAACAGTGTTTAACTGTTATATATTGAATTTAATAATGTCATGCTTACCGCGAAATGTCATAACTGATATCGATCAAGGCCAGAGTGTATGGATTAACTGGAGTAACAGGTGTTTAGATATAGTTGTAATTCTCAATTTCGGTGAACTATAGCATACATTGATATCCATCCTGTTGGTACCATGTACCGACTCGGAAACCATAGTGTTAGTACCATGTACCTTTTCGGTACAATAATGTTGGTATCGGTTACTAACACATTAGCCATAGTGTTAGTATCCTTTACAGACTCGGTATATATATTATATAGTGTGAGTTAGCGTTGAAGTCACATTGTCGTAGACTTTATATGATGTTAGCTTCACTATTGCAGGTTTACACATTCGTCTAGGAGATTGTACCGTCCTATTATCCCACATTTCTCACCTAAATATATAGTGGTTATATGGCGTAATACCGGCTCCTACTGATGAGTCGCCATTAAGCACGAAATGAATGTGCATGAGATTATACTTTCCGTTCAAGCTGTCTTTGGTTAATCCCCCTGGTCAAAACTGAACTAATTTGTTACTAGGTGCGCAACACCTAATACATAATTGCAGTTTAATGAGTAGACAGACTTTCAAATGCAAAATGCCATAAAATTAAGCTCTTTATATAATAGACATTTTCATAGACGCATATTGATGAAAAGAAACAGCGTTTACTTGTACGATTTGTATAATTTTTACAAATGCGTCAACTAATACGCGAGGTTATTAAATAGGCATTACGCGTATCTAATATTCGCGTCTGTAACCACAGAAATGTTACGCTTCCCTACTTACGATCCGTAGCTAGTCGCAACAGTAGCATTGTAAAGAACCTTTACGGTATTAAATGGATCCAGTTGCCTACCCTTTAAAGTTATCGGGAGCCAGTGCATATTAGAACGTGAACCGGTGACAGTTATCGGCTGAATGGACTAAAGAGCAATGTGCAATCATAGAATTTAGGATGGTACTGAATCATCATCATCATCATCAACAACAGCATCATAATCGTCTTCGTCATCATAATCAGTGTCAGCAGCACCTTCACCATCACCAACAACAGTAACTACATTCTCCCTATCACCACATACAGCATTACCATATCATTAAAAACTGATGCATCACAACCGCACAACCGTGAAAAATCGCAGAAAGAAACAACATTAATACTGATAATGACAACTAAAAAAAGATTAATTTAAAGTAGAGTTACTAATGAAGGGAATGAACAAGTTCAAACGGAGAATCTTAACTAGGTGACAACCAGAAACGAGGCAACCAATCTAGGCTAGGTAAACTTTAAGGAAGAGCGACATTAGCATATAAATTCCCTGTGGTTTTAACCGCTTTGCATAAAAGCAATCACACCTGTTGTACGTTTAGTCGTTTCTTCATCTAAATGGAAAACTGTTTGGCTGGAACCTTCAGTGAATTTGCTTTCTTGTGAGCATTGTTTGGCATTCGCTTGTTTGCGTTGAGCCTTTTTAAGAAGTCTTGCCGCCTTTTTTGTCAACTTGGTATCAGCGCCTGCCTTTAAACAGTCCGTTGATTCTGGATTAACACCAAATTCAACAGATTCTGCTTCTTCAATGAGTTTAGAATCCCGTCTAGAGTTTTGAGAACTGAAAGAAGAAAAAGAGGAATACACACAACAGAAAAGTGAAATTGATATTTAATTCGTAACGAAAAACTAAAATATATGAGCTTGACCAGAATATTATTTGAAAAATGTAGCTTTAACACAAAGTATAGTCTCATTGACGCATGTGATTTGTGTCAATTGACAACTCAAATATACAACTAATATTTAGACAAAATGGGACATCTTAAGACGTTGGATAATGCTACAAGAATATAATTGAGCAAGTTTTGTCTCTCTTTTATTAAATCTCATCCCAAGAAATTTTTTATACAGTACTTAAAAATCTAGATATTAACTTTAGGTCAGAATAAAAACATTTTGCAAAGGCCTCAGTGGTGATAAACGAAAACAGATAATATAAAACAAAATGGAATTCTCTGGTACTCGCTGTCATTACCACTATCATCATAACTAGCTATGCACAGAGAAGTAAGAATACCGCTAATTCGATGCTCAAATCAAGATTTGGTATGATTGGAGCTAATGGCTGAATATTCTAACGAATAGGCAAAATATATTTACAGCTGATACATTTGAAGGTAACACGACGAGAGTCAAAGATAGCTAAAATCAAGATTTGGCATGATTTGAGTTAGTGGCTGAACATTTCGCTAAAAAAGCAAATAGATTTTTTGTCAACGCAAATAACCATATCACACCTGTCAAAGAATGCTCAAATCAAGATTTGGTATGATTTGAGCTGGTGCCTAAACATTTCACCGACAAGTCATAATAGATTTACAGTTGACACAAAAGAAAGGAACACTAAAATAGACAAAAAATGCTAAACTTATAAAATATTGTGATTTTAGCTGTCTGAACATTCCGCCGACTAGGAATAATAGATTTACAGCTGACAAAAATAAAAATAACATGAAAAATGCCAAAGAATGCTGAAATCAAAATTCGGTATGATTTGAGCAGGAGGCTGAACAATAGATGTACCACAGAAAAAAAACAACACGACAACAGTTAAAGAATGATGCCTGAACATGCCACCGAAAAAACACAGATTTACAGCTTAAACAAATAAAGTGAACACGAGAAGAGCGAAAGAATGTTGAAATAAAGATTTATTATAATTTGGGCTGTGGTCTGAACAAAAGACGTAGAGCTGACGCAATTAACCATGGCCGAACTAGTGACAATGAATGCTGAAATCAAGATTTGTTATGATTTCAACTGATGTTTGGACATTCTACCGACTAGGCATAATAGATTTACAGCTGACACAAATAAAAATAACACAACAAGAGCCCAATGATGCTGAAATAAAGATTTAGTTTGAATTGATCAGATGGCTGAACATTTTACCGAAAAGGCAAATCACAACACAATAAGAGTGAAAGAATACGGAAATCAAGATATGGTATGATTTGACCTGAGGGCCGAACAATAGATGTACAACAGAAGAACAAACATAACACGGAAAGAGACAAAGAATTCTGAAATAAAGATTTGGTGCGAGTCGAGCTGATGTCTGAACATTTCACCGACTAAAAACATTAGATTTAAAGATGACACAAATAAACATAACACGAAAAGAGAAAATAATGCATAAATCAAGATTTAGTACTGTTTGAGTTGATTTCTGAACATTACATCGACTTGAACAATAAATTTACAGCTGACACAATTAAAGTTGACACGACAAGAGCGAAAGAATGCTAAAATCAAGATATGCTATGATTTGACCTGGTGGCTGAATATTCCACCGACTAGACATAATAGAATAGGCGAAACCATGCGCCTGATAAAGGTTCGTATAAGGGAACAGTAAACGACTTGAAAATACAGAAACATTCAAAGATAAGATCTAGCTAGGCATTCAAGGGAAACAGGCCATGAAATAGGCTGGGATGGGTGCAAATATATCGCGTTATGCAACCGCAACAGATTAAATAGACTAATTAGCCCCAATATTTAATGAAGCTCCTTCTAGGGTCAGAAAATTGGAAGCGGATGAACCGGATTTAATTATAAACCAGAGTGAGAGATCCAGTTTAATGGAAACTGATTAAGAATGACCTAGAACGATATAAATTCCTATTTTATACTATCAGTATTGCTACGCACTCATCAAGTAATTTTTAGAATTTATGTGAGCAGGTCTCGTACCGAAGCGCAATTTTTTCGGAACCTTGCCGTTGTCTACTGCGCCAACCACCTCGTAGATTAAACACAATTTTAAGTTATATTCCAGCTCAAGTTTGTCGGTCGGTCTGTCCATTTGGTTGAGCCTAATTGTCATCGCTGTTTATATGCAAATGACACCATGACGCCTGAGGAAGTGATATTGAAGTAAAGTTTCATATCAGGAGTTTACATTTTTTAATACTTTTTGACAATATAAGCTTAACATTGCATTCGTAGATAATGAAATTCATAAATTACACCGGTTATGCTTTTATTGGGCACTCATCTCGTACTCGCCAAACTTGCAATATGAAATTTTAAGTTTTGATATATATATATATATATATATATATATATATATATATATATATACTGAACAGGTATTAGAATATTTCAATAAGGACGAAACCAGTCTACTGGATAAATTGCCTATACTACCTGATGTAATAATGAGTCTATACTGACTGAATACATATAAAAATTCTGACTTTAAATTTTACTTGATGAGTTCTCAAGAAGGACGTAATCGGTCTACTCGATAAATTTCTATGTTACCTTATGCAATTTTTAGTTTATATAATATAGTATATAATAAAATTCATAGAAATTATCATAAATTCAATGTCACATTACTATGTGACATCGTGTCTATTTGTGTTGGTCGAAAGCAATGTCAGCTAGCTTCCATCATAAGGAAACATTGATCAGCAAACGATTAACTAGGCCCCTCCATAAGACACTCATTCAAGTATCTCACAGATGGTGAGAGTATAGTGCTGCGCATTTAAAATTACCCTATTGTTCCAGTCATCCATAAGAATTGCCCTGACATTTCGGCAGCGAGATTTGTAATCGGCCTTCTTAAACAGTGGTCCAACCAACACAATTTACGTTCCACAATCGGGTCAATAATGATGGTACATCCTATAGTCTGAATAGCATTGGTTGACTTGTAAATTTTGCTCCAGATTAAGGCCTTTTGATGCTTTACTGGCAATGACTTAGAAGAAACTGAGCACCTACATCGAATTACAACAGGGTGCAAGCGTTGGAAACTAGTGTGGATCATTTCTCAATCATAAAGTTGACCAACATTATGCTTGACTTGAAGACGGTTACGCTGTGTGTCTTACTAGTTAATTTATATTTGAAAAACATAGTAGTGTTTCCAATTTGACAGATAAATTTTAAAATTTATCCGAGTAAACACTTGAATATACTGTGTAATGTGAAGGGTCCACTATAAAGGAGAATTGACCGTTTGCATTTATAGACAGTTAGTAATTAACGATTAACCAAATTGAATAAGAAACGCATTAGAAAAATACACATGGTAGATAGGCTAACTGCTCGACGCAGACAGTTAGGCAATTTTGGTGTGTGCGCCAACACTCGAACACACGCTTGCATAACAGATAACCTTGACAGAAAAATATAAACACGCACACACGACAGGCGTTAAACTACCCAAGAATGCCCCATGGAAGAAGACTTGGCAGACTGGGCAGTCCGGTAAACAGGAATCCAGCAAATCTTTCAACTGTCTCATATGGTGGCGGCCATATTCCACTAGTCATATCAGCCATCTGCGTAGTTGTAGGTTTTGCCTGTCTATTCCTCTCATTGCCGTTATCTTTTAAATATTACACAATTCAACGCACACATACAAAAAGGGAAGATACGGTTTATCAGATACACAACATTAATATAAAGTTCATACGAGAAAATTGGGCATAATTTAAGAATCTATAGAGAAATGCTGTACGTATGTAATATTGTGGGAGATTTGATTGCATAAGTTTTACTGGTATAACCAAAACAATATATATATATATATAAATATTTAAAAAAAGAAAAACAAACATACTTAACATATTTGGTCTTTGTTGATGAATGCAACATGAAAAACGCAAGTAGTATTGAAAAAAAAGATGCAAACCATTTTGTACGTGACAAATCTATTGGGCAAGTTATTAACTACTGCGAAATATCATTTTTCACCTATTCAAATTTGTTGTTATTGCCAATTTAATTTTCGTCAAAAATTACATTATCATGTGTTAGATACTATGCCTTTGTGCATTAAGTGTTGTACACTTAGTAAAAAATTAGTTCAGTTGTGACCAGAAGTATAAACCAAATTCAGCATGAATGGAAAGTATAGGCTCATGTGCACATTCGTCTCGTGTATTACGGGCGACTCCTCAGTAGGAGCCCGTATTACGCCCCATGCCAACTATATATATTTTTGTGAGGAATGTTGGACAATTTGACCGTACAATCTCATATACGATTGTGTAAACCTGCAGTAGTGAAGCTAACCCCATAAAGTCTTCGATAATGTGACTTCAAAGTCAACTTACAATACGTATATGAATCGTGCCTGTAAAGAGTGCCAACACTATGTATGTTGAGTCAGTATCTGAAACCAACAATATCCTAGCCGAATTACTACTAAAAATTTGCACTTTAGGAATAAATTATGTAATGAGCTCACCTCGATTTAACAAACGTAGTACTATTGCATTGAGAAATTCTAACCATCTTTAATTAAATCTATAATAATTTATCTAAACAAAAGGAAAAAAAGTTAACTTAGATGCAAAACTGAGGCGTTTACCACACATTTGTTCAAACAACTGACGAAGTGACTATGTATTAGGTATTGTGTACATAGCAACAACTAAGTTCTAATATAATATCGTGAACACAGGCGTGTTGTGCTTGCTGGAGACTCGTCAGTAGGAACTGTTACTGCGCCCTATACCAACTTTATATTTGTTCGAGAAATGTGGGACAGTTGGTCGGTACAATCTCCTATACAAATGTTCCCTCATCAATATTATCATGAACATCAATAAAAAAAGACGATAGAAACTGAAGCTTCACTGTCATATGAGAAAATTTACTACCAAAAAAGCAATAAAAAGTAGGAAGAACGAGTAATAATAATGACAAAATTAATCATTTAGAATTTTTAAAAAAGGACAATGATTTTTGAGGGAGAGTATCTTATTAATTTGAGGTTATTTACATTTACAAAGTTCAGAAATGAGGCAACTTCGACTTCCACACAACATCATTATGGCCAAGTCAATCATTATGGCGATCTAAAAATAGGCCCATGGATGTCAGCGTTCCTTTTTCGTAGTTGGAAATATATGCGTGCTATGCTTCGCAAACAACGGTAGACGAATGTCTGTCGGCGCATATGTTCTTCGACACAAGAATACTAAGTTAGACTAGCGCATAACGAAACTGCACGTACATATGAATTGTATGCGCACCCTGTAATACGGAATGAGATATTTGCGTTTCTTCGAAATATAGAACAAAGAACAATGGAAAATCTTGATCCAACGTCATTTTCAGACAATCAGCTAATTGAAGGCTTAAAGAAGAAGGGACAAATGAGAACCCATCAATTGAGGCCAAAAATTACATCATCTGAATATGAAGGAAGTTCAAGATTTTACCGACCTATGAGTGCTATCAATTGTCCCGCACAAGAAAAATTCGGTCAAATCCACAACAAGAAGGACAGCACTGAGCAAATAAATACATCTTTTAAAATGTACTTAAATCTTTCAATCTTGTTTTAAACTGTCAAATAATAAGTTTGATCAAGAAAAAAGTATATGGAGCTGCTGGAGAAACAGGTGATCATAAGTAGTAATTCCAGAATATGGTGAAATATAGCCTATTCGCAAATCCATTGTTCTGGTAACCGCTACAAGCTTGGCATATTGAAAATCATTGTGTTGGTATCATTTACAGACTCAGCATATATTATACATGGTGAGTTAGATTTGAGGCCGCATTGCATAATACGTCCTATGAGGTTAACACCAATACTGCTTGAATAAAAATTCGTATAAGAGATTGTACCGTCCACGTGTCTTACATAACTTGATGAGTGGACAGTAAGCACGAAACGCATGTAAACATGAAATTAAATGTATCGTTCATGCTGACATTAATATATCCTTCTGGTCCGATTGAAACTAGTTTGTTTCTAGTCACACAAGAAATGCTACACAACTGAGTAAATTTGAGCATACGTTTTTGTAATAGGCCAACAGACAAATCAAAATTGTTTTAGAGGACGTTTTAGTATCTTAGATCATATCGAAAATTTTAATCTCAAATTGCGGCCAGCTTTTAATAATAATGTAAAACTGTCACCGTTGTCATATATAATTCGAACTTCAGCTTAATCCACTGAACAATCCTTTTTTCTCGCGAGTAATAATTATTTTAATCAAGGTTGCTAGCTAGAAATCAAAACCAATATTATTATAGTTATATCGTATAAATTAAGCACTGAACAAGGCAGTAAAGGCAGTTCAGCCAGTAGACTGATGTTGTTCTTGTTGACAACCCGTCAAGAACATTTTCTTCTGAGTCTGTGGCTCTATCCACAACGTCATCATGTCACAGCACACCAGATATTAGATCAGTGTTTATTAATATATATATATATATATATATATATATATAAATAAATAAATATATATATATATATATATATATACATAAACAGAGACGTGAATCTCTCGCAGAGTCAGTTCCAGAAGAGCATATTCCTTTAAAAGGTAAAACTAATAAGTTGTCTTCACTATATATATATATATATATATATATATATATATATATATATATATATATATATAAACTCACCTAGAATAGCATTTTCCTGCAAAGAGTAAACAAAGGACGAGACTGGCAGTTATTCACAGAGTGCTGTTGTTTCGTGCCATATCGATCAGTAGGATTTTTTTCGCTGCATTGCTTCTTGTAGGCAGATGTTTCACTTACTTGCTTAAAAGAATATCCAAGGCGATGTTCGGCAGTAGTTGATGTCTCATCATCGCATGATATCCGAGAGGTAAAAGAAAAATACAACAATTCCAAACAACTTAACAGATCGAAAGCATTTCTGTTGAAAGAATGTGTGAGTTGACAGCATTCACGACGAAGCGCGCGTTGTTTACGTCCAAATTGTTGCTGATTTGTCTGCGAACTGACACAAGAAGCCTTTTCACTATGTAGATCATTGCTAAAATCTACAAATCAAAAGGTAAGTTGGAAAAAGTCATTTATATATATATATATATATATATATATATATATATATATATATATATATATAGTTTAGTCCCAGTAGGGGCACAAATTTGTATCGCCACAAGTTAGGTCAGCTAGTTGATACTCATTAGACACAGTAAGAACGCCAATTTACATGATAATACAATCTAACAGTTACTGATACGCGTAAAAAACGAAAAAGACCGTTCAAGAAAGTTGACCTCATTTACGAAAATGAGCAGTATTCATAATTTAACATTACGAACATTAATAAACTGACTACAGTATTGTGTAAATACAGGAATAAAGTTACTCTAAACATTAGTTATACTACGAAAAGACTGGCAAATTGAAAAACAAGTTCAATCAATACAATGTGATTGGTATTTACTTCAAGCTCGCAAACTTGATTTAAAGAAATCTTCTGTACATACACGAATAAAATGACCCTGAACATGGTCTATATATATATATATATATATATATATATATGTCCATTGCCTTAGAATATTACACAGTATATTTCTAATTAGGAAGAAAAAAACATTAATAACAAATTGGATAATGACCATTTATCTCGAGGATACAAAACTTCGCGCTACAATCTTTCATGTATATACATTCTGGGTTTTCATTTAAATATGCGGGTGGCAACAAATATGACTTGGTTTTCTATTTCTTGTGTATGTGTGTGTGTATGCGTTTGTGTCTGTGTGTGTGTGCTTTGGTAACTGCGCAAGTGTGGATTGCAGTGTTGAACGCTCATATTGTTTGGAAATTTCTGATTTTTTCCTCTCCAATTTGTTGCGAATCCGATTGAATGTTTTGTTGATTCAAGTCGAGGGCGTGTTCGGTCTTGCCTGGATACTAGTAAATTGTTTTTGAATTTTGTTATTCGTGGCCAGTCGACTAGAATATCATGTTGATGAAACTTTTGGTGCTTTTTGTTTTATATAAAGGGCTTCATAAATAAATAATAATTTTTCTGATTTCTCTTTATGTAGAATTGAGAAATTGGTCAAATTGACTGGATGCCCCGCTTCCAATATATGATCGGAAATAGCTGATTTACCTGACGGTGCCAAGCCTTTGTTAATCAATTTATGTGGTAAATTTTGCTGGATTCTGTCTATTAATTGCTTCTTCGTACGTCCGATATATGTGCTACCGCACATACATGAGATCTTGTAGACTATGAATGAGTTGGAGAGAATTGGCAATTGATCTTTGGCATCCAACCTCATGATTCTCTGTGTACTAAAGGTCATATTAACTGCGAAAATTCTCCTTGGTTATTCTATTCATTCGCCGTGCAATTATTGAGGTTGGTACGTCGTTTCTAAATGGTAAGTTTAGGAAAACTTGCTTGACGGTATCCTTTCTAGTGCGAATCTGCCGTGGTCTGATGTTGACAACAATGAATCGCTCTGGGTAGTCGTTCATTAGCAAAATTTTCCTGAGGCAGCCTAGTTCTTCTTCGATCTTGTGTTCAGAGCAGGTCTTCCTGATTCTTTTTGCTAGGTTGTTTATTAAGTTTCTTTTGTGGGTTTTTGGCACACTGCTGTTGCAGTGAATGTATTGCCCGGTGAAATTGGATTTTCTATAAATGGCCAGTGTCAAATTCCAATTTTCTATATATAGATATAAATATTCGCGGACTTTCTACTATTACTGGTGGTTACCGATATAACAGTGCTAGATTTTTTCGTTATTGGTAATATGACCTCTGGATCCATTAGACACGACAGCGTCGGAAATGTGTACTTGAAATGACTGATTCCGGAATACGCTTACTAAAAAAAGAGAAAAGGTCAATAAACGAGGTAATACACTTTGGATTCACCTACTTAAAAAATGTTGAAATTTCTATGCTATGGAATTCTATTTTTTAGATTAAACGCTGCAAAATTTATGAACAATACAAATAAATAAAATTTAAAGTAAATTCAATAGTATACAAATATTGAGGAGCAAGCAGCATTCGAATAAGTGAAAAATTTTCTAAGAGAGTTCTCGAAAACTTTAGAAGAAAGCAGTTGATGTAAATAAATATAATGGAAATTTTAAATATATGTAATTCTTCCACTTATTTTATGTACCGAAAGAAATATTACAAACTAAATAAAGATGAAATCAATACCAGTTAAATGTGTTCCGGTAGAACAACCATTTCCTGTTCTTGACTGCATAGAAATTGTGCAGCCTACATTTCCAGTCACGTAAAATGTATGCAAGTCTATTAGAAGTGAGAACCGCATATCTAATTTTGCTTTCCTTATATATGCAATGCGGTTTGATCCTCGAAAGTCAGTTTGCCGTTGTACTCTGATGACGATCAAGGAAGGTCGGAACGCGTCAGTGCACTGCGGCTAGCAGTAGTTTTGTTGTGTTTTTCGACGACTGGTTAAATACAATGGGATTGATGTTTACTTGAAGCTTGCAAATTTTATTTGATGAACCATTTACTGTACGAGTCGCAAACATTTTCATGCAATATTTTGAATAAAAATCGGTTGAAAAACACAGCCCTTAATCTAAGCCTGTTTGTGAGTCTTGGATGATATTTTTGTGATTCTTAAACATGTGGACATGGAGCTGGAGGATTTTTGTTATCTATCCAATAAGCTAGAAGAGTTAGAATTTACGCAGGAAAGAGTAAGAAATCGGGAATTATCATTGAAAATGAAACGGAAAGGTCAAATACTAGAATAGGATTTTTAAAGGAAATACACATACCCGAATATCCATCTAAATTTGTTCTCAAATTATCCACGAGGAATGTTAACATGCATTAGAAAATTCATGATATTAATAAGTCTTAAAATAATCGATTTAAATCTCGAGAAAATGAACTGATTAGATAGAAGACAACCATAAACGATTATTATGGTTATATTGCAATGAAATATTAGTTAATAATAGCTTTTGTATTTCTGTGCATCATGATAACGATGATGATGAGGAAATATTCACGACTAATATATCTAATATAAAAGTAACATAGATGGACATCAAATAATTTGATGGAGAAATTGATAAAGCGAAAAATTGAAACAAGTTAGAAAAGCACATGATGTTGTTTTTACCGGATTACAAATTGGATAGAAAAGGACATTAGCAATTAAATATAGCATCAGAAAAGTTTTTAAAAACTTAATTAGATGATAATCTACCGCACCATAATGAAAACTCATCAGGAGTGTAAAAAATAACGTAAAGATTTTAAACTCAGGAATATAAGGGAAACAATGAAACCAGTATGGGTACGTGGAGCACATAGGACGAGATGAAAATGTAGGCACATTCAGAGACCAGAATTAGCCAAGCACTCTCAGGAGACGAACCATCAGATAGACTGAGAAGGCTAGAGGCGCATCCCATTATGCGATCGCATTAGATTAGAGAATTCAACGAAGTAAACTTGGGAATGGATGTCATAAATGAAACAGCAGTAGAAAAATCATTAGGCCCAATATTTAATGGGGCCTTCTCTTTTAGAAAAAAAACTAGTGTTGGATGGATCAAAGACATTATTAAAAATGAATAATCCACGACTTTGAATAAGATATTAAAAACTGAGATAGTAAGCCTAGAAGTGTTTTATATGATTCCGAGTCATGCGTGTAACATTTTTAATTAATTTTTCTTGGAAAACGTATTCTCAACCCTCTTATATATATATATATATATATATATATATATATATATATATATATATATATATATATATATATATATATTGCTTGTGTGTGTATAAGGCAAGGATTTGGACACAGTTGACAGGTTAACAAAACTTGTTAGCTATATGAGAATCGCGAAAGCTGAACTAAACTTCTCCAATTTTAGCTACTTATAGAGAAACACATGGAAAAGCATTAATGTAGTAACTTACTCTGCCCTAAAGATCGATGTGTCTAATGCATTTTTGCGTGCAATTTTGCCATATTCTAGCAAAATCATGTCCTTTGGAATTGAGGCCTACAAGAAGTAGAAGTTAAACCGAGTGAGACAAGTGGCCACCCACATAATTAAATGATAACCCATGATGTATACAAATGAAATATTGCAAAGTGATGTTTAGAATATTAGCCACTATCCACTTTATTTGTGTGTTTTTTGTTCTAATTCAGAAATATATATATATATATATATATATAAATATGCGAACAGTTGGCTATCAAAACAATATAACTAGATCTCAAACATCACTACTCTACACAACTCGAATGAAACCTAAACGCACACGGACAAACAGAGAAACATATGAATATGCACTTACTAATCAGCCCAAACAAGAAATAGAAGCAAAACCACCACCCACATAATTTAATAAAATCCCAGGCTGTTCATAAATGCAAGATTGTAAAGTGATGTTTAGCACTCTCTCATAACCACACACACACATATATACATATATATATATATATATATATATATATGTTTGAACAATTTTAAACTTTCATGAACAGCACTATTGACAATAAGCCTAGTTAGTTTAAGCTAAACAAAGGCATATCACACTATACACATCTAATATATATATATATATATATATATATATATATATATATATATATATATATATATAGGTGTGTGTTTGTGTGTTGTATCAAGTGGATATGAAGCATTATTGAACAGAGGACATGCTCCTAGAAATGGGGAGCACACAATGATGGAAAGGACCACTAGACAAAGCGTGTGCACAAACTACTCATTCCAGTCAAACATGGTAAATCAACATGTGATGTTAGCAATGAATATGCTTCACATCAAACATTTTGTTGACAAAACTGCTTGTATACTTATTGAATGCGCCAACATATATATATTTATTCAGACCATTGTGCTATTTATATAATTAAACGAACATTGGTTGCGCGGGTGGTGATAACAATTATTATAATCAAGGTTGCGGTCTTGATATAAACACCTGACCCATTAATTACTTACATATGTGCTATTTTACTTTATTCATGAAATCGAAAGTGCCGCGAGCACAAATGTTTGGTATTTCAATTTTTATTGGCTACCAGTTTATTAATTTAGCAAAATTTCTTCGATTAACGAAATAAACAGTGTCTACTAGGATGATTAATGCTAAGCTAAAGTTCGCTTAGACAAAAAACGCCTAAAATTTTTAAAGCAAAAGCATCTTGGGATAAACAGATAATTATTTATTACTTATCAAAATGCAATAGCTTTCAGTGCGCTGTGCAAATAGGACCCATCGATTATAAAATATACGAATCCAAGAGCCTCCTACATTTAACAAAGCGGAAAAAGAGGAAAACAATTTCGGAATGTTTACAGAAATCAAAATCTAATCAAGGCAGATTTTCATGTTTTAAAAGCAAGAAATAAAACGGATATTCTAATCGCGAATCCAGTCAGTTACACCATCATTATTTACATTTTAATAGATAAAATATATTTTACACGACGGAAATATAAGCAGATGAACATTTTTAGTGTGTGTGTGTATATGATTCTCAGCGCGGCCCTAATACACTTTATAATAAATGTTGTTGAATGAATGAATTTACTCCTTCGTTTTTCTAAATCTACTATATGCATTACTATACGTTACATCCGAGCTAATATCTGACAAAAAAGGCGCCTTTTCTAACTTGTACTTGTACAAACATACCTTATGATGTTATACTTAAAAAATAATGTATTTCGTATACAACGTAAATATAACGGGATTTGTATTTACTTCAAGCTCGCAAACTTGATTTAAAGAATTGTTACCTCGACCCGCGCAATCAATGATTATTTAATTTATTTCTTACTATATTACATTTAACGATAATGTTTGTGGGATATTAAATTTTCAGATATTAAATTTACATATATGTAAAACAATTACACTCATATATGACTTTATTAAAAAGTATATATTGTAAAGAAGTTTTTCGTTCAATCTTAGCAATTGATGTATTGGAGAGAGAAAGCAAAAATTAAGTTCACTTTTTAATCAAGGTTGCGATCTTGATATGAACACCAGACCCATTATATACATTAGAGCACAATATTCCGAGAAATACGTGCCCAGGTTAGAGCCCTGTCTGCGGCAAATTCTGGCCAGTACGTGATGAGTTCCAAATAAGGACGAAATCGGTCTGCTGGATGAATTGCCTTTTCCACACTAGACAATACTTAGTTTAAACTTGTAAATAAATGGGCATAATGAGTCTGGTGTTTTTATCAAGAACACAACCTTGATTAAAAAGTAATTGTTATCACCGCGCGCGCAACCAATGTTCGTTTAAGTATTAATTTTGCTGAAAATACTAAATGATAACATAAATAGAGATTGGCATTGCACATACATCAATAACTAAACATATCTCGTCACATGAAAAACGCGAGTCGCCAAGAAACGCTTGTCCATATTAACCAAAGTTAGATGAGTTAGATGCTATTTTTCAGAACTGTGCATTGGCTTTATAGTGCGGCTTTGCAAGCTCCATACCAAACCACGTTTGCTTATGCTTCTATTATTTTAATTTTATGAATTTTTTGTGTAATATATATACAGGCGGTATTTTATAGTTCATCCAGATTATTTTCTATGTTTTGACTCCAGTAAATCGGTTGATAAGATGGAGCGGAAGCAATTCCGAAAAATAAATAATTTATTGTTTAAATTCATAGCTGGGAATAAATGTTTGACGTACTTGAAAACCGAATTTCATACTTCACCTAACCACTGAGCAGCAATGGATGAACACAAAACTATACCTAATACATGTATTCTCTGTACAGAAAAACTATGATACTACAGCTGATTCTGATGACTGCTATCAGCATTTGTTGCGAAAATGTCCCATTTTAGGTAAAGTAACGAAGATTGCAGATAACGACATAATAGACTTCGTAACCCATATGTACAATTGATTGTCTTATTTAATTGTTGGCACTTTATCTAATGGAAAAGCCTTAAGATTTCCTTCAGTTTTTCTGGCTTCAGGCTTAACTAGAATTCAATGTGTGGGACATTGATTTCCTTTTATGGATATATGCACATTTTTTTTTATTTTATGATCGAAGCACTACTGTTTAATGAGGTTTCTCTAGACAGATAGTGGTTGAAACAACATGCACAATCAAAGTTATAACTGATTTTGTACAAAAGTCATCAAAAAGTTAAATTCTAACTGAACTGACAGCTGGTTTTCCTATAGCTAAAATTATTATGTACTGCTGGGGCAATTAGAATGACACAAGAAGGCAAATAACGCAGATCTAAGATGAATCCTTCAATTGTGGAAAGTATGCACCTTTTTCGTCACTGTTTTGACATTCGACACCCCAAAAAGCCATGTTGAAATGTACGAGTTCTACAGATAACCATGACGGAGGAAAATGGTGACGCTATCGCTTTTGAATTGGAGCCGACCACACAATAGCATACGCACAGTGTGTTTCAGTCTCCCTTTTGGTTTCCCTTTTTAGCCTCCATGTAACTGTATGAGTTAACAATCTTATATTTTATATGGATAATTATATAAAATATATCAATTTAAATACAATTAGCAAATATCAAATAAAGCCATATGATCAAACTGTTTATCAAGGGTAAACAAAAAATTATAGCACCTTTCCTGTGCTAAAAGATAAAGTGAAATTTCATCATTTCCTTCCCAAGTATCTCCAAATGAGCAAATATATATAAACATGATTTATATATATACATATATATATATATATATATATATATATATATATATATATATAGAATGGCATACAGGAATGCTACTAAGAAATTTAATGAAGTTACAATTCTAAAATAAAAAAGAGATCACTCACGCAGATCAAAATCAAAATTTTCATCCTGATTTCTGCCGTCTTCCCCATCCTTCATAACATCATCATCTTCCTCATCATCATCATCATCTTTATCAATATTATCAGTGTCACTGTTACCTTCATTTTCATCATTTTGACAAGAGGAAATCGCGATCTTATTACCGCTAATTGGCACTGTTTCAGTAAGCAGCGACGCTTCGTTTGTTGCTTTATCCGCCGCTGCCTGACGTCGCAGTTGTTTTGCGCGCTTCTTCTGGGCTTTCTTTAGGAATTTTTGGCGTTGTTCAATGGAAGGCATTTGTGGTATAATACTGCCGCGATTGTCGACGATTACAATTTTTCGGCGTGGCCCTTTATCGCCTGACAACAGAACTGATGAAAACTTCTTATTTTGGACTGAAGAATCATTATTTCTACTAATATTCGTGATTAATGACGACGTAGGTTTTGCCAAGTGCTGTCTTTCCCGTTGATCAACGGAATTCGTCAGTAGAATTTTATCGGTTAGTTGACTAATGTCAACAGGAAACACAGTATAAAGGCTTGTCATAAAACGAGCCATGTGATTAGAAATGTCCAGACGACGACTGGCGCTTAATTGGAAAATAGAAAAAGAAAAATGACACAATAAGTTTACACAATTAATACATTTTTGTATTACAGAAGTAATTTTAACAAAAAATTTTAAAATTATATACCTGTAATGAGACGCAGTGAATAAGTGAAAAGCGATGTAAGGCATCGCATAAGCATAGATAGATAGACAGGCTGCACCACAATGCATCGGTTGTTAAAAATTGTTCTTTTACCACAGCAGCACACAACACTTGTGTGGGCCGTCAAAGGACACTAGATTGCTCAAGCCCAATTCGACGATATACTGACGCCGGACTTCCACATAATAGCGATAATAACTAAACAGCGCCGCTGCACGAACAATTTGTTTTTGTTTGCCAAGTTTCGGACGTCTAGTTATGACAAAAGACTCCAAGTAAAGGATGCTAGTATGCCTAGCCTTAAATAGAAGTGAAAATTGTATTTCTGATGTCTCGCATATTTCACATGCAAGATAATTTAGTGAAAGGTTCGCGAACAACACAAGTTTTATATTGAACAAAATCGGTATGTGTTTGGATAAGCGTGAATTCAATCTTCTACAACATATGCTTAATTAAGATTGGCCACAGGTACAATTCTAATTATTGATAACTTTGGATGTGGATAAATGTAAGACAAAACGGACACAGCAATATCAGGAGATTGTACCGTCCTATTATCCCACATTCTTGACCAAAATATATAGTGGTTAAAGGGCGTAATACCGGCTCCTACTGATGAGTCGCCAGTAAGCACGAAACGAATGTGCATGAGATTATACTTTCCGTTCATGCTGCTTTGGTTTATCCTTCTGGTCACAACTGAACTAATTTGTTACTAGGTTTGCAACACCTAATACATACTTGAATATCAAGAGTTGTCAATTTTATAAAACTTAAAACTCACGCCAGCCTGTCCACAGAACTCTGCAAACAGTTTTCCAATGTCTGACTGCCCTGCCTCTTGTCGTCACTAGTCGCTTGACTGTTTTTATCACATTTAAGTCGTGCCGGATTACAAAAGAAAAACTGAGGAGTCTTTGTTTCGGCAAACGTACGCAGAGTTCGCAGAACTGAACATAATCCCCGCAATGTGCTCACACGAGGACAATTTATTAGCTCTAAACAATAGATAAATAAAAAATTATGAAGATAAATTGAATAATAACATATCGAAGAAAATAACCAATTCTGCAATTCTGATCAGTTTTCGGCAAAAAATCCTCATTTTACCCAACTTATTAAATTGCTTCGACGATACGTCCTTTAAGAATGCTCTTCTGGTGGAGTGGATAACCTTTAGTCCAATAATGCTCAAACGGCTTTATTTAGGGCATATACAACTAAGAGAATTTCCGCTCGAATGTCAGAAGCGTGATTCTAGAAGCCGAAAAATCCGAACAATGCTAACAGCAGCGGACCTGCCCCAGCTCTAATAATAAATAAATAATTATTAGATAAATTTGTTTTACTAACGTGGCGCGCGTTTTACGAGCAACCACGTGCAAACTCGGCTCAATAAAGAAAGTGTACTAAATAAAATCAGCTTATTCATTCTCTGAGAATAACTGATTTGAATATTAGTGAGACATTAGAATTCCTTTAAAGTTGTTTCTTTTGAGTGCGCAGTGCGATCATCATATATAACGTATTCAAGATTTTCTTTCGTGAGTGGTCCATTTTCACTCTCGATTACGCAATAATCCGATTGGTTCGTATTTCTAAGTACGCGTTGAATTCGCCTTTGTGGTGTCATCACTCCGTAGGTTTGCGCACCATTCATACTAACCAATGTAAATGAAGTTCGATTTAACCTTGGCTGTCTTACGTTTCGGTACTTCATTTCCAGTATCAGTTTGAGAAATATAATGACACAAAGTAAACTGATGGTATGTAGGCCTATTGAGTGATGACACCACGAATTCAACGAGTACCTAGAAATGAGAATCAATCGGATCATTGCGGAACTGAGAGTGCAAACCAATCACACACGAATGAAAATCGTGGATACGTTGAAGTTTAATACCTTAGCCGAGGACTGGAAACATAAATCATGTCTCCATTAAACGGTTTTCGTTAGCTCCAAGTGAATCCACATAAAGTACCCGACTCACATATGCGACGAAACAAATCGGCTCCCAATACATACCGTGTACTTGACTGGAATGTCAATTACGTAATTTCTATGCAGCCACGATCATCATTTGTAAGCATCTATAATAATATTCAACCACGTAATTCAATTTTGCAATCGATGATTGTCCAATCAAACGCTGCTCTGACCACTAAAATTGATTGCACTATTAATATTATAGTCAATTTAATTAAATTTAATTGTCATAGACTCTATGCTATTTAGCTCATTAAGGGTAAATGTAGCGGACAAAAACATACGAAAAGCAGCATATTTTAAAGCTAAATGCATTAGCGGACTTTATCCGTCAAAATCGCTAGAAAAGGCAGATAATGGCACTTAAACTATCGTTAGACAGAATAAGCATACATTTTGTGTTGAAAACCTATTTTTTCTCCAAATTGCAATAGTAATGTCCAGTTAGATATAAAAATAAATAAATAGTTATTTAATGCGAGATATAACAAATTTATAGAACCCCTTCCATATGCAAATATAAAAAAATTATCGGATACAAGAACAGTTTCTTTTCCATTTTCTCCTCAATTATCCACAAACGAATATACATCAGGAGTGACGCAGTGGATAAATCCCCAGACTCCGAACCAAATGTGCCTCAGTTCGTGCCCCGTTCGCAGCGATTTCCGATAATGAACTAACCGGTCGACTGGATGAATTGACTTTGCTACCTGGGACAATGCTTAGTTTATATTGGCAAATATATATAACAAAAATTCCTACCACATATCTTAAAATGAACATTTTCCAAAGAAAAAAAATAAAACAGAGGTATGCATAGCGGATGCTTATGTATGTAGCATCCTTAGATCTCATATCATGTGCACATTCGTTTCGTGCTTAATGGCGACTCATCAGTTGGAGCAGGTATTACTCCCCATACCCACCATATATTTTGTGAGGAATGTGGGACAATTGGAAGGTATAATACGTATACAAATGTATATACACCCAGTAGTGGAGTTGACATATAAAGTCTTTGAAAATTCGAGTTCAAAGCGAACTCACTATAATAAATATATACCGAACAAGAAAAATGGTACCAAAAACTACCGTTGCCGAGTTGGTACGTCATGTCAGCACAACGGATTTCAAATTATGCCAAATTTTATAAACATTGAAAATAAAAACTACTTCTGAACTATGCTTTAAATCAAGTTTGCGAGCTTGAAGTAAACACCAACCCCATTGTATTTAACCAGTCTTCGAACAACATAACAAAACTACCGCCAGTCACAACGCACTGACACGTTTCGACCTTCCATGATCATCATCAAAGTACGACGGCAAACTGACTATCGAGGATCCAACCGCGTTGAATATATATGGAAATCAAATTTATATATGCGGCTCTTAACTCTAGCAGTCTTGCATGCATTGAACTTGACTGGAAAAGTCGGCTGCACAATTTCTATGCAGTCACGAACATTAACTGAACTAGTAAATCCATGCATTCTGCCCATTATCGATATCACTTATAACATTTCGCGGTAATTATGATATCATTCAATTTAATATATAATAGTTATATACCGTTTGTTTCGAAGGACTAACATATATGCAATTTTGCATCAGGTTTTTCGCACATAGAAAAAACTCAGTTCAAATATAACTATAAATGTAAACCATAATCTACACGAACGAAACATATAATGTCGTATATACATGCGTTTCGTAGTTGTAGATGTAATAGCAGTAGAGATAGTAATAATAATAATAGTAGAGATCATACTACTACAATTAGTAGAATTAATATTGGTAGGAGTAGTGGCAGTAATGAAAGTAGTAATAGTAGCACAAGTAGCAATAGTATTCGAAATAATAGCATCAGTAGGAATTGCATTATTATTAGTAGTAATGAACGTATTTGATTACATTTTAATGCATCTGGTAAAATAAAACATTTCTACATGTCGAGTTAATGTTTGCTGCCAGAGAGATACCACAACGGATGCAAAACCAAAAAACTATTGACTATCGTAGGAGTCTCGATCACTCATTATTGTTGTCGGAGAATATGCCGGTTTGGCCATTGTAATTATGTTAGCAGTAACGCTTATTTAAAATATTGATTTTTTGACAACAAAGCTAAACCTCAGCAATAAGCTTGATTTTTTTGCTATAACTGTAGAATCGAACGACATAAGAGGTGCATTATAATAGTAAGTTATTCATCTCCACTGCATCACTGCATAACCGAACTTTTTTCTTTTTTGCTCTGAAATGCAATAGCAATACTTCAGATATCTAAACTAATGATTGACAAAGCTAACGAAATTGCATATTTTAATCGACGTACGCAATTCGTAGTAGTGGACAGAGCAATAATGTATTTAGATAGATACTTTTTTTGCAGAGAACTAATATATACAATATATAGGAGATTGTACCGTACAAGTGTCCCACATTCCCACCAAAATATCCAGTAGGTTTAGGGCGTAATACGGGCTCCTACTGATAAGTCGCCAGTATGCAAGAAACAAATTTGCACATGAGATTATATATTCCGTCCATGCTGACTTCCGTTTATTCTTCTGGTCCAATTTGAACTAATTTGTTACTAGGTGAGCAAAACCTGCCATACATTTGCGAATAATTGATTCGTCAAATTGAAAAGACCTACATTGCATGCAGCTCACCTTGTTAAAATTTTTTCCTAAGCTTAATTACATTTTTTTACATCAGCTTGCTTTATGTGTCAATAATTCTTATATGCATACTTGCAGTAATTATTTTATCAAGAAGAGGTTCGTGAAAATCCTAGGTTCTTTGGGGGTCTATTAAACCAATCAGTGAAATTAGTCCACGCTACACGAAATAGCAACATATCTTCTCTAGCAGTAAGGAAGTAACATCATCAATCACTTTTCTAAATAATTCCGTAGGAGTCGTAAATTTTAACGCTGAATTTTAATACGAATATAGGCGAAACCTCCTGCATGAAGGAACTCATTGTTCAACGGACTTGTACTTACTAGATAAAGGTAGTTAGTAACATTCTACATCACACTGGTGCAACCCATGAAAGCGCCACGGCAAAAACGTTTGCCGATGACACAGTGGTAAACAAACCGCTTACTATTCGAACCCAACTGTCAGCAGTAATTGTTATTAATTACGAGTTGGTCAATAAAGCCGAACTGGTGGTCTCATCGATAGATGATCTTTATTCAACATAACTGCTTCACATATGAGTGCTACGAACAACGGCAAAACCAATCTTTTTAGTTTAAAGCATACCATTTATAATTTGCTTAGCAGGGCCGATTTTAGTTGTTCTAGCACAAGCGAAGCAAATGACATCGCTAGCCAAACAATTGGATAGTGCGACAATTTACAAAGAGACAGCCGGCTTTGAGCCCCTCCCTTAGTGCGTCATTTCCTTTCACTACGGAGGTAAGCAATTGCCTCAAATATTAAATTATTAAGGGGTCAAACATAAGTGACTATCCGAGAACGCGCAATTACAAATATCAAAATCAAATGAAATCTCGAAGAAGCACAACAAAATTGATATAAATGGAAACACAGCAGAATGTATGTAAATGGACAGATCTATGATTCCTATACAGTGGGTTTCAGAACAGCATTTTTCAATAATGCAGTATTAACCGTCTTTACTCTAGACTCTGACCACCACTAAATTCTCGCAGCTTGTCGCTCATCTAGTTTTCTCCTGACTAGTCATTGTAAGTTGAAGCACGATACAATGACCAATACCGCGGCAAAAATTGCCAACTTTGAGACAAAGTCCTATATAGGGCCGGCATTAATTAAACATAAAGTCCTCGCAGAACCACTCGTAATAGGATGAAGCAGTCAACACAATGACAGAAGCAGACTTCGAGCCGCGGAAGTGAACATAAAAAATAAATATTTGTAAATTTGTTTTACTTAATCGGTGCTCTTTATCCTAGCAAAATCCTATATGATTGATTAAAAATAAAGCAAGTGTTTGAAGTTTACTAATGGCTTCTGATGGGTTGGATACGTTGATCAAAGGACTGACTGCACAAATGAACAATTTGACTGCAGAATTAGGTATAATTAAGTCTCGACTGGATGATATATTAGTAATAAACAATGATGAAATCCGCCTAAAGGACTCAACCAATATAGACAGATTCAATAATGGCGACCGCGCCCAACAGGAATCAGAAAGAAATATGTCGGTGTTTCCAGCCGAATCGAAGAGTCTTCTACGACCATCATCAGAATTTAAGCCAATGCTTGCACTTTTAGATGTGTGAAGGCCACAGTTGTGGTTTGAAAAATTTGAAGCATCAGTTCGAGCACAAGAATTTACATTAGAAGCGCCTATTGTGCATGTGTCTGTCCAGGAATTAGTTGACCGGGCAGTAGCAGTTCAATTGGAATTGCCGGTCGACCTCACATATGAAGAGTACAAAAGACGAGAGTTGGATCAATTCCGAGCCAGGCCTCAGGAGGTTTTTTCAGTATTGTAGTCTCAAACCATTACTGGATGAGATGCCCCTTGATAACATGGCACGCATCAAACCGTGGTTCTCCAAGCTATATGAGTCTTTACCCGGGTTGCAACCGTATGAGGCCATCATGTTTATGCTGCTGAATCCCACCAAATATGGTGTAATATCCAGCGCCTAGAGAGTCCTGGAAGAAAGACTTCAGGCTCTTCAAAGTTCGGCTATGATGACAAACAAAGTGGCAGCCTCGACTCCACGCAAGGGCCCGGTTACAACATCTGGCAGAAGCGACATACCTTACTGGAATTACTCGAGGCATAATCAGCAAGTCCGCGACAGACGGCAGCAGCCAGTGGCGTGGAAGCAAAGTCAATATGCAAGAACATCAGCTTCGACGAATTCATCGTCTAAGAGGCAGCAAAACCAGTATTAGAGAACGCCAGTTTAATGTGGAAATAGAGTCCACCATATCACAAATAGGGGTAATTGATATCATGCCAAAAATATTAATCCTTTGGAGGCTCTCATTGGTGGATCAAGAGAAGACCAGCAGAACAACCTAAAAATGGTTCCGAATCAGATGGCCTTCGAAGAAAAAGAAGTATGGGAAACGTTGCCACATTGAAGGATTCTTATTAAAGTTAAATTTTTAGAACTTCTCAACGGACAACCAGTAATAATGCAATTGGATACTGGAACTGATGTGTCGGTATGACCAATGACTTGGCCATTAAACAACGTAAAGCCTACGAGAGCAAATTTGTGTCACGCATCGGGCGTGTCGATGATGTCTGCGGGGAATGGGACACGAAATTATTAATAAATAAAAATATCTACCATGTCTTTTGTTGTAGCGAATACTCAAACATCCTTATTGGAACTTAATTTCATTAGAAAATGGGTTAAAACGATGGACTGTCAAAATAAATGTATATGCTTATAGAGGCCTGAAAGCATAAATTCAATAAAGATTATTTGTATCCTTAATGTGCACGAGGAGACCAGTTGTATGCCTTCCTGATTGCAGCGAATGTCCAGGGCCGACGGGCGACCAGTTTAAACTATAGCTAAGCCTAAATGAAGGTTACGAACCACCAAAAGTATATGATGCTCCTCCAAAGAAATTAGCAGCAGCGACTCGAGCAACCAAAGAAATGATAGACGCGTTCTTGAACCGACTTCATCTGTTTTTCGAGATCCGATGGTTTACGTTACCAAAAAGGATGGTTCGCTCCGACCGGTGGCAATTAAACTCAGTGACTAAACCGGACCCGTATCCCATGCCGGCTCTGCGTGATTTGTTCCTACAGCTATCGCGAGGAAAATTGTTTACCGTGCTTGATCTTAGACAGGGATTTTGGGTATTAGGCGTGCGGCCCGAAGACCGATTGAATTTAGCGGAGCAGGTACCCCAAGATCATTTCCAATTCACCCGGGTGCCATTTGGTTTTAAAAACGCACCGGAAGTGTTTCAAAGAATGATGGACTCTTTCGTGTCTGACTTAACTTGTACAACAGCTTACGTGGACGATGTTATTATATGGGCCACTCATCATCATCATCATCATGTCTAGCCATACAAAAGTCAAAAGGTACCAATGTTTTACTGCCATATAACCATAAGGAGTGAAAAAAGTATATAAGTGAATTTAGACAAATTATTAATAAGATTTACGAGAGAGAGAGAGAGGCAGAGAGAGAAGGAATACCTTGCTACTATGAGTAAATTTATCAGGATAACTCACAGAAATGAGGCAAACTAAACAACTCCACAACACCATTATGGCTAAGTTAGCATTCGGACAAGGCGACATCAGTAATACAGCTTCCTTGAGGATTTCAGTGTATCATGTCACAAACAAACCAAACCTCGCAGCTAACTTTGCCCTACTAAGAAAAGAAAGTTACGAAGATGATTCTAATAGACATCTGCAACAAGATCGCCACTGAGCTCGATTCGGTGCCATATCGCTAAGGGTTTCTAAGCGTCTCAAATCATCAACTCTAAGAGGCCAAGTTTCACTAGCGTATAGTAAGACTGCGCGTACAGATGCATTGTAAACACGACCTTTAAGGCAAAATGAAATATTCGCGTTTCTCTATAAATGACGAACGTTCGAGAAAGCTACTCTAGCTTTCGCGATCCGTATTCTCACCTCGTCGGACATATTACCTACGTTATTGATAGAGCTCCCAAGATATGTAAACCTGTCGACTATGTCTAGATCTTCATTCTGCAGTCGCAACGTTGGAGTGAGTGTTGGGTGATCCTGTAACAATTTCTTACATTTAGAGGGTGCGAATTTCATACCGAAAGACAGAACAACGTCTGTTAATCTATTCAAGTTGGCCTGGGCAGCATCCTGATTGTCGAATAATAGTACGATATCGTCCGCATAGTCAAGATCGACTAGTTTATCTCCCGACAGAACTTCAACTCCAGCGTCCTGAATGTGTGAGAGAGCGTTGTTCATAATAGCATCGATTACAAAATTAAACAAAAATAGGGAAAGTGGACAACCTTGGCGAACACCACTGCTGGTTGTAAAGTTATGCGTTAATTCGTTGTAGACCTTAACGCGACCAGAAGTATTTGTGTAGAGAGCTCGTATAATATTAACAAATTTTGTAGGCACACCCTTTTCGACAAAATATAGAATAAAACATTGTGATCCACCGAATCAAATGCGCACTTGAAGTCTAGAGAGACGGCTATTGTGGGACGGTGATATAAATGTCTCTGTTCGAGAACTTGCCTTAATGTAAAAATATTATCTATACAACCTCGTCCTGCGCGAAATCCGGCCTGTTCTTCTCTTGTATGATTCACGTGAAGCGCTAAGACGACGTAGAATAATCGAAGCAAATAACCTAGATACGACCGGAGTCAAACTTATACCACGATGGTTATCGCACGAATTACGATTGCCTTTTTTGAAGATGGGAATGATGGTCCACTCATTTCAATCAAGTGGTACGGTTTCCTCATTCCATATAGTATGAAAAAGTTTGGTCGACGTTTCTGAAATTATATCGCCACCATCCTTAAACAATCCTGGAAGCAAATCATCGGGGCCTGCGGCTTTGCGGAGTTTAAGAGATAGGATTGCATCGCGCACTTCTAACTCGGTTTGTTCTTCGAGACTAACATTCCACACTGTTGATGCAGACCTGCATTCGGGAATTGGAACTGACGCGGATGGCCAAGAAAATTGATCTTTGAAGTGTTCAGCCCACCAGTCAGGACGACTTATTTTATCGGTTATTAAATCGTTGTTACTATCATTTATAGTGTCACTAACTTTTAATTTTTTCGGACCTGTTGCGCGAATTAGTTGGAACAAACAGCGACTATTACCTGACGCGAAAGCTACTTCCATTTCTTTAGCTTTTCTGTTCCAAACGTTTTCGAGATCGACTTTTGGACTGCGCTCAAGTTGGCGTCTTATTTCGAGTATCTCCATAAATTTTACAGAGAGCCAGTGATAATTTCTAAGGGGTCCAGCAATGCCACATACAGTAGTACCTGCATTGTGCTTAAAGGAACTTATCTTGGACCAAAGTACATTCGGATTTTCGCCATCCAGACCCGTTAGATTAGTCTTTAGACTATTTACATAATTTTGTCGGAAGGACGGTTGTTCGAGTTTGCTTACATGAATTTGGAGTTTATTCTTAATTATTTTCCCGGAAAATTTTAGTGCAAATCTACAACGGATAAGTGCATGGTCCGAGCCGACATAAGTGTTTCAAAAAGAACGACAATCCTGGATTCAACCACGCCATCTATAACTAATTGCTTCATGATCTATTTGAGTCCACCGTTGGCCGAGTGCTGGAGGACGCCATGTAGCACTATGTCTGAAGTTTGTACTACTTGAATATAGTCTATGTTAGGCGCAGCTATCCAAAAGCCGTTCACGATTATCGTTGCGCATTCATGTCACCCATAACCAGGACTATATCTGAAATTCGTGCTTTAATTAGCAAGGAGCTTAATTCGGAGTAAAAAGTATCCTTGCATTTTTATGTGCTACAATCGGTAGGAGCATATGCAGATACAACGAAGAGGCAACGATGATAATGTTTTTTTTTCTTTTATTTTAGTAGATGTATTTAAACGTGCCGCACACGATCGACTATTCAAAGCGATCTATTCAATTAAGAAAGCTTCAGCTCGCGCGCTAAGGGCAATACCAACGCCCCATTTACCGACTTGAGAGAACTCTGTGGAACCAGATGTTCGAAGCCAATAACGCGTAGATAGGGATGGTGCAACCAGTTATGAAATGCACGTAGGATTCTGTATTCTGGTTTCAGATACGCAACATATGTCGATTTCTAATTTATCCAACGTACGAGCAAGAGATTCTTGCTGTCAAAGTTGTTTTAATGTTCGCACATTAAATACACCTACGTTAAAACCTAACCGAGGTTTAATGAATCGTCTACTAGAACCATTTTCGATCTTTGGCAATCTGGTATTGTTATGATCTAAACCAACTATATTCATAGTATCTAAAAGAATGTTATTGTTAGCTTGAGAAAAGGAAGGCGAAGGAAAGGAGGCAGAATCGGAGATAAAGTTGCCTGCAGTAGCCAGATTTCGCTTATCCACCCTGCGCGGCCCAGCAGATAAGGTGACACATTTTATACTTCGCGACGGCCGATGCAATAAGTAATCATTGTAAGTTGTACTTGTCATGGTTACATGTGGACTGTAAAAGAACACTAGATCGCCAATTCCTATTGATTGTTTGTATTCGGAGTTTTCCTTCTCCTAGATAGTCCGCTAACCAAGACTGATGAGCACTATCTGCCCAGATGCCAGTGGCCAAATTTTCCTTCAGGAGCCGAAACTTGTCCTTCACGTCTGGAACGCTTGTTCCAATTCCGTCACTACACATTTAACAAAAAAAGTTACAGCGCAGTTAGACCAAACTCGAGGTTTCACATGAAACGGGATGATGGCTGTCCCTTTATGGCCCGGCAAGGTTCATGCTACCAATCCCGGGTTGACTAGCTTGAGCCCGCCGGTCGTCAGGCCGGAATTTCTATGACCACTACTGAACAAGAATTACGTGTTGCAAGCAGAAATTAATAGATGCAACTATTTTGACTTTCCCGGTAGGTAATATGTCAATTGTTACTGACGCGTCCGATATTGGGATAGGACCGTTGTTACAAGGTGACGGACGTCCTACGCAACATATAAGTCGCACACTCACTAAGGCGGAACCCAACTATATCGTCACCGAAAAGGAATTACTTGCCGTACAATGGACGCTACGGAAGTTTATGTATTTTGTCATCGGGGTACGCAGACGTCTTTACCGACCACAAAGCACTAGTATATTGGAGATCACTTAGTATTGAGAAGAAACGAGTACACCAAGCCATTGAAGAGCTGGAAGATTACGATGTATCAATTCAGCATAGAGCCGAGATCGAGAATGCGGCAGCCGATGCGCTTAGCAGAATTTCCACTGTGCGTGTTTCGCCACTTATAAAAGAACAGGGAAGGATGCCACATGCCAGGAAATAGTGAATCAATTAAAAAACGGCACAGTGGTGTCCGCACCATTTAAAACGTTGAGCCTACACAACGGCCTGTTGGTGCGGAAAGAAGGAAAACAATGCAATGGTTTGTGCCAGAATCTATAAGAACAGAATTGATGGCCTTTTGTCATGAATCGTTGGGACATCCCGGCGCCGGTGACTCGTTGAGACATGGCAGTCACGATTTTATTGGCCTGGCATGTCAGAACAAATTCATAGATATTGTCATCAGTGCACTATATATTGAATAAGGGGCGTAATACCGGCTCCTACTGATGAGCCGCCAGTAAGCACGAAACGAATGTGCAAGAGATTATACTTTCAGTTCCCGCCGTCTTTGGTTTATCCTTCTGGTCATAATTGAACTAATTTGTTGCTAGGTGCGCAACACCTAATACATAATTGCATATATATTAGTTCTCTGCCTCCCCAAACAGTATCTAATTGTAATATAAGGTAAAACAAGTTTTTGAATTGTAATAAACAATACACCAATACTTAAAAGCTAGTTTTGGAGGGTGGTATAAAAACAGTTTCCCACTGTAGTAAGATATTCGAGCAATAGAACAAAATAAGTTTTCTTGTGAACAGTTATTTCTAGTATACTTAACTCCACATTAAAATTATTCATTTTCTTAAGCTGCTGTTAACTAGTCGGCTTTTCAGTTTCTATGTTTTCTACGGCTTGGTTTGTGAGTGCATATGCGTTTGTTTCGAAGTGCGTGTAGGTGGCATTCTCACTGTGTTACAGAGTGATGTGTGAGATCTCGTTAAGCAAGTATTGAAGTATTGAGTTTTAACCAGGTGTTAGCTATGATGGCTATTGTGTGTATGCCAATTTCCCCTATGTTATCTTTCGTATCGCCATGCTGTTGAATTTTATTTCGTTGCCTTGGTGGCAGCGTAGAGTGTGCAGATTACGGTGACGATTGCTCATATTGGTGTTCAATTTTGTTACTGGTAATGATGTTAGGTTTGACATTTATGTAGCTGTTTTAACCTCACTTCGTTGCCAACCCTAACCCTAACCCTAACCCGGTGGAATGTTTATTGATGCTGATAAAATTGGTGCACGGGCTTGCTTGAATACTATCAAATTGTTTTTGGCATGTGTGATTCGTGGCCAATCGTATAAAATTTCATGTTGGTGGAACTTCTGAATGTAAACGCCGGGTTTATGTTGTTATTTTATAAATTACTTCGTACATGTTTAATAATAATGTTTTAGACTTTACTTTGTGTAGAATTGAGAAATTCATTAAATTTGGTGGCTGCCGCACTTCAAATATATGCTCATAAATAGTTGATTTACCTAATGGTTTCAGGACTTTACTAATCTATTTCTGCGGTAAATGTTGTTGAAGTCTGTTGAACAATTGCTTTTCCGACGTCTGCTATATGTGCCACTGAATATACATGAATATTTAAAGACAATAAAAGATTTTATTGAATTGGAACTCGATCCTTGGCATGCAAGCTCATGATTCTCTATGTGCTGAGTTTGATGTTACTTATTGCAATTAGAAAATTCTCCATGATGATTCAATTTAACCACCGTGTAATTATTGAGGCCGGCAGGTCGCCTTTAGGAAAAAATTCTTAGATGGTATCCTCTGAGATAAGAATATAACGTGGTCTGATGTTCACATATATTAGCCGCTCCAGGTAGTTTGTCATTAGCAAACGTCCCCTTACGTAGACTATATCTTCCCCGGTCTTTCGTACAGGGCAGATTTTCGGATTCGGTTTGCTAGGTTGCAAAAGATATTTCGTTCGTAAGATTTTGGCACATTACGATTGGAATGAATGTATTGCCCAGTTTAAGAAGAATTTACAGAGCCAAATCACCATTTTCATCCCCAGTGAATTGATTTTAAAGAGGTGAAACGTGTTATCTTTCTCTACTTCGAGATTGAACGTGTTATCTACATCGGCTTCATAGGTTTGCTTAATTACATCGGCCGAATCTTCTGCATCTGGGATGAACAATGTAAGATCAACGATATAGCTTTTTTAAGTATGCACTGGTCAATTATTTCTGTCAGACTCGTTAGATCACGATGATGCATTAATACATATACCAAGAGAGGTGCAATGCAACTACAAATACATACACATTTGAGCTGCCACACCCGAGAAAGGATCAAGAGGTGTTAAACATGAAGCCGCTGCTTATAGTGTGTCTATGAGTGAGATAATAATAGATTGATCCAAATTCAAGCCGGACAATAAACGGAAAGGTGACAACAAATATTGATTTCAATAAACAATGTTATTATGAACAAAAGCTAATTCCAAAAACAGATCATGGCACTTAGAAGTAATTCAAAAGGCTAAATTTTTCGGAAAAATCCCCGGAGGACTGTACGCCAAACCAAAAAATTATATAATCTTTACAGGCTTAAAAGCTCCTAGGATGCGGTTAATTATGTCAATGATCAACGGAGCGCAACATATAACAGCTAAGTTTCTCTGAAAAATAATTCAACAATAACGAAATGTCATAAACACGAACACCGTCAAGGACTCTTTTGAGCTAGCAGAGAATTAAAGCAAGCAGCATCAAATAAAACAGAATGGCTTCACTTTACATTTCATCCAGTAACGAACATTCAACTGGAAAAAAACAACGACTACCTTTTGTGACTTTAAAACGAATGAGTTTCAAGATTTCCAAAAGACGCTAATGACCTCAAGACCTCATATTAGTATACGTAAAATACGTACAATTTAAATTTAAAGATAAATAGTTATGACAATCTAATTGTATAGCAATAGGAAGCTGCATTTAACCTCTCCTGGCAGATGTATACATGCACCATCTCGAGTAGACGAGTCCGAAAAACATTGATCCGTGCGCACTCTACAAAGGTTACATAGATGATCTAACATTATTCAATCCAGATGCGACAAATGCAACCAAAATCCTCAAACAAGCCAATAGAGCCGATCCAGATATCAAATTCATTGTCAAGTTAGAGAAAGATAATACTTTTCCCTTCGATGACATGCATTTCAATCGATAAGAAAATGGTGATTTGACACCGGTATGACATAGAAAGTCTTCTTTCGATGGGTAATACATTCATTATAATATTACCGTACCAAAATCTCATAAATTAAATCTAGTTAACAAGCCAGTAAACTGAATCAGAAAGATCTGCTCTGGGCACAAATTCGTGGAAGAGCTAGGCTACCCAAGTATATTTTTGCTAATGAACAACAATCCGGAGCTCTTCACAGATGCAAGTATGTATTAGGTTTTGCGAACCTAGTAACAAATTAGTTCAGTTGTGACCAGAAGGATAAACCAAAGGCAGCATGAACGGAAAGTATAATCTCATGCACATTCGTTTCGTGCTTACTGGCGACTCATCAGTAGGAGCCGGTATTACGCCCTTTAATTTGTTACTAGGTTCGCAAAACCTAATACATACTTGCATATATATTAGTTCTTCGCAACAAACAGTATTTAGCTCTTCACAGATGTCAACATAAGGCCACGTCCTATTCGTACTACATAGGATAACTTAAAAAACCTTTGCCTATGCCTATCATTTAGAGGCGACCTACCGAGTGGTGAGGGGACACCACTTGTACCAAATTCCCAAGAAACTCCATGAAAACTCTCAATAAACACATGGCGGTTTAAACGAATCACTAAGGCGAATTTCCCTACTGCACAAGTGAACATCACATTCAGCATACAGAGAATCATTGGGTTGGATGCCAAAGATAAATTGCCGATTCTGTCAAAATCATTCATAGTACACAAGTATTCAGGCACGTGCATAAGCATATATATTTGACGTCGGAAAGCAATTGATCAACAAACTTCAATGACATTTACCGGGAAGTTGATTAAAAATGGCCTTGAACCGTCTGGAAAATCAGAAATAACGAAGCATACATAGATATGACGCGGAAACCGGCCAACTTAACGAAGTTTACAATACTTCACAAAATAAAGTTCGAAAAGTTATTATGTATATCGAAAGATCTTTATATAAAACAAGCATCCGGCCTGAAAATTCATCAAGACGTTATTTTAATTGACTGGCCACGAATCACAAACGAAACAATAAATTAATAGCATCCAGGCAAGCTCGATTACCCATTAGACCAGCGACAGTGAACATTCCAACAGATCAGAAACAAAATGAAGTAAAACCAACTGCAAAAACTATCATTATTATCAGTGACAGAAATCACATAAAATTAGAGATCAACTCTGCTACATGAACGACAAAATACCGGAGAAAACATTCAAACTCATAATTGCCACCAAAGCGAACACCTGGTGTAAACTCAACCCATCAATAAAAGGAGAGACAGGCCTCACACATCATTCTGTAGCGCAATAAGGATGACATCTACATTCACGCAGAAATAAACATACGCACTCCTAAATAAAGTTGCAGTAAACATAATAACTGAAAATCAGACCAGTTATTACCAGCTTAATCACATGAAACTCCAGAATGTACATCAATGAAGGATTATAATGTGAAGTTAATTATTTGCAAAATAACCAATCACAATAAACATACAATTTGCTCTTCATAATAAAAAAATATAACGTGTAATATTTGAATACAATGAACAGTAGGAGTTGATATTTCTGTTTCGCACTTCATCATATATATATATATATATATATATAATGCACTGATTAACATAAATATCAGCTCCTACTGTCATCCCAATTGTTTATCCCGTACAAGCAAACTAAAAAGGAACCATATGTTTGTCATGACAAGGAGCAGGTAATTTGATACTATTTTCAATCGAAGTTGCGAATAAAAATCCGAAAGCCATTACCAATTAACATTGCCGAAAAGGAAACAAAACGTCAGAGGATAAAAGTGGACGGGCAACTGACATGAAAACAACTAACACAACCAAAAAAGCGTTTGCATTATCTACGCATGTCCACAGATGAAGAAAAGAAAAGGTTTTGTCATTACCCAAGTAATGTGTCACCGCAGCTCCAAATGCTGCAAACCGCAAATTCAGAAAGTAGTTTCAATGGTGATCGTGAGGAAAACGAGACAATCGCAAGAAATGCAAGCATAAAATTTCGAAGATAACTGAACTACATATGAAGTTTCATAGTAAAAGAAGAATAATTATCTTCATTAAGTTAAAAAAAATTGACTGCAACGGAAATAACATGCACCAGTCTACAGATTTAGCTCAAACTAACAGTCCAATCAAAGTTTTCACACAAACATTCACACACACATATACAAGCAAAATTGCCCATGATCATGCTCTACCCATAGAATGTGTACTTCAGACTGACTTTTCACAAGATAGTTGTGCGTCACGTGTGTGTGTGTATATAATAAATTGTTATGTTCATCACAAAAAGTGAAACTGGAGCGGCTGAATATGAATTTATCCTTACATGATTTAGACTTTTTGTTTTATACTCATCATGTGAAATGACATAATTGAGGTCGTTCTCAAATTTTAGGACGGGGAACCCAACAAATCAGATCAACTCAACATAATCTCAAGCCATGATAAGTCATCATCATCATCATCATCATCATCATCATCATCATCATCATGCACAGCCAAACAAAAGCCAAAAGTGACTAATTTTTCACTTCCATATAACCATAAGAAGCGAAGATTGTAATTTGTATTGCTCATGGTTATATTTGGACTGTAAAAGAACACTAAGTCGCTTATTCATAGCGAGGATAGTTTGTATTCGGAGTTCTTCTTTTCCTAGATAGTCCGCCAACCAAGGCTAATGAACATTATCTGCCCAGATGCCTGTGGCCAAAGTTTCTTTCACAAACCGAATCTTGTCCTTCGCGTCCGGCACTCTTGCACACATTTAGTAAAACACATTTAACAATCAAATTTACTGCGCCGTTAGACCAAACTCGAGGCTTTACATGAAACAGGATGATGGCTGTGTCCCTTTAGATTCGGCAAGGTTAATGCTACCATTCTCGGGCTGCCTAGCTTGTGGCTGGCGGTTGTCAGGCCGGAATTTCTATGGCTACGGGCCATGGCAAGTAACAAAATTATAACACAGCCTACCTCCGGATTTCACAGAATAAAATAAAAATGGAAGTCATTTCGAGCAAAATAAATGTTCTATTCGGTTTCAAGCTGCAGATAGTACGTGTTCATGTAACAGTTTCCTTCCATTGGCAGAGATAAAATGAAATTTTCCGATAGGAAAAACATTCCTATCCCATTTTCTTTTCCAATATATACAAACTAATGTAACTAATATTTTTTCGAATAGCAAGCGAAACAGAACACGTAAACTGAAAAAGTGTTAAAAAAGAAAACGTCTAATCATTTGCATGCATCACATCGAATTCAGGCTCATTGCATGTACAAGGCTTTCTGCTTGCAGAACTAAGTCTGCACTATTTAAATCTACAGCGTTTCGTCAATTGCTAACTCACATCTTTTTAATTCATTAAGTAGGCATATTTACAAAAAATATCCTGTGAACGCATGCAAGACATTTCGACAGCATGTTGCGCAATCGCGAACACTTATTCACTGTTAAATTTTAATGCAAGTGATATAATTGCAATGTTCTTCCAGTCTATGTAGCAACCGTAATGTCAATCGGATGATGGACAACTTATGAATGCATATTGAAAAAAAATTACAGTCGACATTAATGCCTCTTTCTCATTTATTACATATCATACGTAGTTCAGCCAAATTGGGTGTTAGGGTTGAAGCCGTTTCTACTTTCTTCTGTGCTGTGCGTGGGAACCATCCTCTCTCTTGTTTTTTTACTATGTAGTTGGCGAATGGTTAGATACAATGGGATTGGTGTTTACTTAAATCTCGCAAACTTGATTTAAATAATTGTTACCACCATCCACTTGTCACTAGGCTCGTAATGCCAAAAATGCAATTGAATATTTGGAGGAATAGATGAGATTTTGCGTAGCCAGCATTCAACTCTATTAAATGAATCAGAGTTTAGTACTTTTCACGTGACAAATACTAAATGAGCCCAAGGCGTGAGATTCGTCGTCATTGACTACGCAGACGATATTCTAGTATTATTCGACGGTGGATATTCGGCAAAGGCCACTTTGAATAGAGCAACAGTCGTTGGTCAGTCATCAGGTATGTAATTCACATCCTCCGAATGTAATATACTACCACTACTAATTGATTACAAATCAATCGTATCAACTCCACTGCCTCAAGGTGAAAGTCTGTGGGTAATTGACAGGTTTAAATGCCTAGGTAGCTGAATACATAATTCAGGAAATTATTGATTAAGAGAATATGGAACTCGCAAAACCTAGACTAGTCTTGTGCAACCTTTACCATTTATGGAGAAACGCGAGAAATTCATTTTGCCTTCAAGGTCTTATGCACATACATATGTACGTGCAGTCAGACTGTCATTCAGGGTCGTGGATCTTTGGCAAGCATAGTCATTCGATCACCGTCGTTTAACAAGCATAGACAAAACCAATAAGCAACCCTGACATCAGAAAGAATATTCTTGGACCAGTCAATAAGTGATTGTCGCTAAACGACAAAACAATCCCCTATCAACTGCGCAGGTTTAGTCATATATTAGATATACCTTCAATTTGATTGTCTAATAGAGAATTATTCGCGTAGTCTACACCTGATTGTCAAAAAAAACACGGTGGCCAGATATGAACAAGACAGAAATAACTAAAAACACCCACACTAAAGTGGATAGTATAGGACCAGTTCGTCTCTCAGGACTGTGTCCTCGTGCGCAACAAAATTTTTGGTTGAAAATTCTGCGCGATACGACAAATAAATGTGAACATTGGCAATCTTGATGAGGATATTCATTAGAATCGCCGTCTCCTGTTCTTTCTTAGGTTAGCAGAGTTTCGTGCAAGGTTTGGTCAGGTTTATGAAGCGACACAGTAAAACTCACAAGGTAGCCGTATTGCCGAAGTCGCATTGCCTTTAAATTGACAAGGCCTAGCTTGTGTTGTGTATAGATGACAGTGGACTATTTAAGTGTTGCCTAGGTAATTATCTTTATCTAGGCTAGATAAACCTCTCAACAAATCGTTGTCCTTTAGCATTTTTTGACTCAAATTATTATTAATGTTAATATTATCAAATTTTACGTTTTTCTCAGGGTTATGATGCAGTGAAGTATCTCTTATAAAATGATGTCGTATTTTTGTTTTTGATGATGATGTTGAACGTCATTCTAGGATTCATTTAGTTGGACAATCACACTGTATACGCAATTAAATAAGCTAGCGAGTTTCAAGTTCGCCAAAATCCCAGTCTAGAATTTTAAATATAGAAATTATTTTGCCAATAACTCTTACATTTTTTTCTAAAATGCAGAAGAAGAACAAATAATAATGAGTCAAAAAGTAACAACTTTTAACCTATATTGATATTTGCATTTTTTAAAAAATGAATAAATTATTATTTTAGACAGAAACATTTCAGTCTGTAAGAAAGATATTTAAATTAGCAAATATCATCAAGAAACTTTGGCCATAACGCGTAGAACTTTGTGGCTAGATTGTCATGAGCTCATTGTTAATAACGAAATGAAATTATACCATGGCTTTGTAAAAGATGCTAAATCATGCTAGTGTAGGTTCCGCAGATTAATGGAAAAATTCGCCCCGCCAGTCAACACAAACGCCAAATAAGACGGCGGAAGACATTAATTAAGTCTTACTGTCGTACGCACATTGCACACTCGACTGACGTAGTTAGTACTAGATATGACCAGCGAAGCAGTTAACTTTGTATTTCGCGCACAACACTTCAATAGACCCGTGTGTGCGGAACACTAAATTTCATTTATTTAAATACATACATAATTCAGTGAGAAAATTTACCGTCAATAAGCCGTTTACCGGTACCAATTACAAACATGGCCAGTTTTCGCTCCATACGATATTGGTATTCACATGGAGTTAGGGCTAGTGACGGATGAAGCTCCGGAACTGTGTCGCCACTGCACTGTCGCTCGTTAAAGGTTTTCGTATCTCCTCTATTATCTGCAGAACAAACGTTGATTGTTTTCAACCCACGACGCAGCTTGCCTGTGAACTGGTTGGCTGTGCCGAAAATGGACTGGCGAACAGAATCATTATCGCAAACTTATACAGGAGGAATTAAAAAAAATAATAAAAGACATCAGTCTACTGATTCGCAGTTGGACTAAAGACATAATCAGCTAAGATAGACAAAACTTACTCTCCCGACCCTTTGTTAACTAACTTGTCCCTAGATATACAAAACAAAAGCCAGCAATTACACCTTAATTCAAAAACAATATTCCTATGCGGCATGGTATCCGCCTTTCAATGAAGGATATAGTTATGGCAAGCTGGAATTTATATCAAAATTGATACCAAAGAAAATACATCTAAAGGAATGAATGACAAAAGTAAATTACCTGCTACAAATAATTGAATGCAATTTGTGGCTTCAAAGGCGTAAGGGCCGAGTTGCAGGATCCAGTTCGCACTCCAGTCGCGGAAATTGTGAGGACTTACCTGTGCACAATTAGGACGAAACCGATCTATTTGAAGATTTAATTTTCGTTCTTATTCAATAATAATTTTATATCGACAGCGCACACGCACACACACACACACGTATATATATATATATATAAAATTCCAATGAATATATATCTTCAGTCATATTACTCACGGGCTACCGTATGATTAAGCACGGGACTACCAGTTGGTTTTTTAGTGTTTTCATATTCATTTACAGCAATCGTCAAAAGTTTAGTTGTTAATCGGCGTGAGTGTGAGTTGGTTTCTGAGTGTGCAGATAGAGATGGTCTTTATGGTATACCAAAAATGATATCTGAAACCAGATTACTCTTTGTAGATGGATTGCACGTTAGCCTGGCATTCCCTATTTTTACTATTGCATGCAGGAATGTTTTGTCTGCGTATGTTGTCTGTTTGTTTAAATTGTTCCGGAGTTGTACTTCACATCACTGGTAACAAAAAAAACTGTGTAGATGACAGTATTAAGCGATATTCAATTTATATAGTTCCGGGCCATGGTAATTTTGTTAATAATGACGTCCATTTATCTGTTTCTAAAATCACCACCCTGTCAGTCCGTGATGGTAATCCAACGGATGGCCGGGTGTGTCTGAATACTGAAATCTACTTGATAGTTGTAGGGAATGATGACCAAATGGGTAAATACAAATAAAACTCAAAATCGAATTCGAATCTATTCCCTAAATGAGGCAGAAACCCATGAACATTATCACTGAATGTGTGCATAGTGCTACTTAATGCATATGAAGTCAATTTGTCCACTTATCTCCGATGAACCGAGTCCAAATTAATCAATACTATTTCATCAGAATAGATGAATGGGAACAATAAATTGCATTTGAACTCAATGTTTTGCGGTGTGTAAGCATTCAGGTTATCAATGCCGCGTTTTGCGTACGCGGGTAATAGCTGTACACGGGCAGTTACACAAAGATCAGATTTGTCACTATTTCCAATTTTGTTTTGTCTTTGATCGGGTTGACTCATTTTTACTTCAATTGGAAATGCGGTTCTATCACATCTTTGTTTACTGGCGACGTTTCGGTGCCTATTTTCCAGCACCATCATCAGGCAACACAACACTGATCACAATAGCAGATTTAAGCAAATGTGGTAACCTCGTTCCAAAACCATTCTATTTATATATATTTGACTCAACACTATTTTAATCATAGAATTTGTCTCAGTAACTAAACTCAATATATAACTTTTTATAATTAGCAGACCAATCATTACCTCACCTATACCTCATCTCATCTCGTATGCAGAATATTTTTAGGGGGGAACATGAATTAAGTGGGAACCTAAGTAAAAAACCTCGCTTATAGAAAACTGGTTGCGAATGATCTGTACCAATATCAATGTTCCAAAAGACGGTATACCGATTTAGCAAGGGTTAGTAGATAGAACATTAGATAAGACACATTTGACTTACATTGTCACTTATATTTTCTATATTTATGTAAGGTAGGAATATCTTAATAAATGTATAATACGTTAGTCATAGAGAAGATATTCATAGTTAATAGCTACCATGTATCCTTTTAAGAGGAAACCAAAATGTGATAGATAGACGGATATATAGATAGGCCTATGGGTAGATTGATAGGTTTATTCTATACACATAATATATATATAAATATATATATATGACTCACACTGTTGCTTATATTTATATATATATGTTTTTATACATATTTATATGTATTTTATATATTTATATAAGGTGTGAATAAATAAATATACAATTTGATTAATTGGTAAATAAAAAAACAGTAAGAAAAGAATAAAATAATAATTTGAAATATGCAAACGTATATATATATATATATATATATATATATATATATATATATATATATATATATATATATATATATATAGGATTAGGGATGTTGGTCTCATACTGTTGCTTATATTCATATATATGTTTTTATACATATTGACATGTATTTTATATATTGATATAAGGTGTGACTAACGTAATAAATAAATATATAATAAGAATAGAAATTATTCATATTTAATAATTATCAATGGTCCTTTTTCTCTCTCTCTCATTTATATATATATATATATATATATATATATATATATATATATATATATATATATATATATAAAGGTTTTACGATATTATATTTAGATATATATGTAATGAAGTATTTTAGTCATATCAGCAAATATTCTTATGCAATTATTTCCAATAGTTGATTAACTTCGCATTGTGCTTACGATTAGTTTTTTGAAAAACGTTAGTTGTCCAGGCTATCTCTATCTTTCTCTCTTTAATCGTTCACCTAAGCGTCGATATAACATTCACTCTCCATCCATCTACGTTACTTGCTGCTCCATATTTGAACTAATTTGTTGCTATGTGCGCAATACCTCACACACCATTGTATACATTAGAGTTCCCGGCTTTAAATAAAATACAGTATATGATAGTCAAGGTTTTAGTTTTAGCATTTTTAAATTTTGATTACCGTGACATAGTAGCAATACAGTTATAACAAATAACAAAAGGTTCGATACTGTCTCTCTCCCCTAAAATATTCTGCATACGAGATGAGATGAGGTATAGGTGAGGTAATGATTGGTCGGCTAATTATAAAAAGTTATATATTGAGTTTAGTTACTGAGACAAATTCTATGATTAAAATAGTGTTGAGTCAAATATATATAAATAGAATGGTTTTGGAACGAGGTTACCACATTTGCTTAAATCTGCTATTGTGATCAGTGTTGTGTTGCCTGATGATGGTGCTGGAAAGTAGGCACCGAAACGTCGCCAGTAAACAAAGATGTGATAGAACCGCATTTCCAATTGAAGTAAAAATGAGTCAACCCGATCAAAGACAAAACAAAATTGGAAATAGTGACAAATCGGATCTTTGTGTAACTGCCCGTGTACAGCTATTACCCGCGTACGCAAAACGCGGCATTGATAACCTGAATGCTTACACACCGCAAAATATTGAGTTTAAAACTTACGTCAGTCACACACACAGATGCGTTTCGTGTTTCAATGATCAATAGCATACCTCGACGGCAAACTGACTAACGAGGATCAAACGACAAAGCACATTTAATGTATGAAAAATCAGATATATGCTTCTCTTTCAAATTAGTCTCGCATACTCTGTACTGGATTTGGTATCTCGGTTGCCCAATTTCTAAGCAATTGCACGCTTAACGTTTTTCCAGATTTCACAACACTTGTATAATTTATAGAACTAAACAATTATTCATTTTGTGATGACAACTATTAAAATCAATATTTTGATCTGGAGATAAACCCCAATCCCATTGAATCTAACGAGAGGCAGAAGAGAAATTTGATAGAAATACTTTATACGGATATGTTAAGCACTTATTTTATTTTTTAATGTAGAGCAAAACCTGTGCTGACAGCAGAACAGAATAATTGGCGATTGAAGCTGATTGTGAACTAAAAATTAATGGAATATTTTAAAAACTTAGAGAGATTAAACGAAAATTGGTTGCGCATGCGATGATGACAATTACTAAATTAAGGTTGCTGTCTTGGTATATATGCCTATCTCTATACGTTTGTCAGTATAAACTAAGCTTTGTGTATTGCAGAAATGGCAAATTACCCAGAAGACCGCTCTCGTGCGCACTGAGGACTCTTCACATACTATTGAGAATTTGTCACGGACATGGCTCAAACCTGGTCACATGTGCTTGGGAATCTGGTTCTCTAACCACTGAGCCATCCTGCCGCACACTACACACAATTATCAGTTATTCCTAGGTAATTTCTTGGTTAGCCTTTCCTTTATGTGCCCCATTAGACCCAAAGTTCCAACTAACCATCCCCAATATGTATTGATAGCACAAATACCACACTACATGGGGAAGTGGTATTGAAATGAACATTTATATGATGAAACGACAATTGGTTACGTGGGCTGTCATAACAGTTACTGTAATCAAGGTGGCCATCTTGATAGAAATACCTGGCCCATTTTATACAAATATTTATCAGTATTAACTAAGCATTATGCAATGTAGAGAAGAAAATTCATACAGAAAACCAGTTTCGTCCTTATTGCGAACTTATCACGTACCGTCCGTGACAAATTGTGGACTGTTCGTGATGAGTTCCCAATAAGGCCAGAGCTGGTCTACTAGAAGAATTTTCATTTCTACATTACACAAAGTTTAGTTTATACTGCCAAATGTGAGTACATAATGGGTCAGGTATTTATATCACGATTGCAATCTTGATTAAAAATAATTTTTAGGATATTTTTTGGTAAACTAATTGAAATAAAATCGATTTGTGTATGTGAGCCAGAATCCATGGAGGTTTACTTTTGGATAAAATAGGAAAATGTGATTTGATAAATTAAATCTCGTGGAGAAATGAGTCGCACTATTCAAAAACGTAGATTACCTTCAATGAGATAATCTTAGTTTTATAACGAAACAAAATAAATAACGTATTTTATTTACTGGAATTAAAGCTAAAAATTTCAATAGATTGACCACAAATTTCAACCCTATAAGTTCCAATTATTGGGTACAAACGTGTTAAAATATCGTCCAACCAGTAGTGGGTGCCTGATGAATCAACATAAACCTAATCGATCGCTAGCCACTAATCACCACTATTGATTAAAGCGGGACTAACTTAGCCCACGCGTAATTAAGATTATGGAGAAATACAAACAAACTTTCCGACAAAGCAATGTGCCATCTGGCAGGTTAATAAAACTCACTCCCTTTCCTGCGATATATTGTCAAATGCCTGGTATTAACACTAAACAATCGAAATTGAAAGGCAAAAATTTTGACAATTTACATATTAGCAGAACTAACTAAGAAACATTTACCAAAATTACGCGGGAAATACTGGCCAGTATGTGATAAGTATCCAATAGGGACGAAACCGGTTACACTAGATGATTACTTTTCTACGCTATACAATTCTTAGTTTATACTGACAAATGTGTACCAATGTGTGAGGTGTTTATATGAAGTTCACAAACTTGATTATAGTAATTGATATCGCTGCCCGTGCGATCATTGTTGTTTTATTATATAAATGTTCATTTAAATACCACTTTCTTATGTAGTGTGGTGTCTGTTCAGTAATGACACATTGGGGATAGTTAGTTTGAACTTTGAGTCTACCAAAGAAAAAACTAACCGAGTTACATTAGTTAGTATATGACTGAAAATCTTCTGTAATGTGCGACAGGGTGGCTCAGTAGTTAGAGCACCAGATTACGAAGCAGACCGACCCAGGTTCGAGTCCTGGTCGCGGTAAAGTCTGACTGGTACGTGATGAGTTCCAAAGAAGGACTGAAATCGCTCCACTTGATGCATTTCCACCTACACCGTACAATTCATAGTTTATACCGAAAAATGTATGTACTTAATTGGTTAGTTGTTTATATTAAATAAGCTAAATTGATTAAAAGTAATTTACCTAAAAACTTTTAGCTAGTTGTTAATCAATACATATAAAAACACTGAAATTGTGATCATTGTCAGTAGTGCCATTGGCTGGTAATTTAGTAAATACTTTAATATGGAATACGGAGAGTAAGGCCATTTATAAGTTTGTTGTCAACACATTTAAGATTAAGGCATTTTACTATCAAAATTTTGAGTTGTAAGACAAAAGTCATTATAAAAATAATAAATCTGCACGTGCGCTTTCGTAAGCCTGACATTAAACTGTTTCGTTATCGATAAAACAATCGTTGATTGCGCTAGAGGCGAAAAAAATTAATTAAATCAAGATTGTATGTTTGATACAAACACCAATCCCATTAAATATACATTTGTCTATACAATCTAGGCATTGTAAAATGTAGCGAAGACTCTGCATATAGTACAGTTAAATACTGTTTGTTGCACATTCGTTTCGTGCTTACTGGCGACTCATCAGTAGAAGCCAGTATTACGCCTTTTAACCACTATATATTTGGTAGAAGAATGTGGGATAATAGGACGGTACAATCTCCTAGACGAATGTGTAAATCTGCAATAGTGAAACTAAAATCATATAGTCCACGACAATGCGACTTCAACGCTAACTCACACTATATAATATATATACAGCGTCTATAAAGGATACTAACACTATGGCTATTGTGTTAGTAACCGATACCAATATTATCGTACCGAAAAGGTACATGGTACTGGTACTATGGTTTCCGAGTCGGTACATGATACCAACCTGCTGGTATCAATTTATGCTAAAGCTCACCGAAATTGAGAATTACAACAATTTCTGAACACCTGTTACTCCAGTAAATCCATACACACAGGGCTTGATTGATATCAGTTATCACATTTCGCGGTAAGCATGACATCATTCAATTCAATATATAACAGTTAAATACTGTTTATTGCGGAGAACTAATATGTATGCAAGTATGTATTAGGTGTTGCGAACCTAGTAACAAATTAGTTCAGTTGTGACCAGAAGGATAAACCAAAGGCAGCATGAACGGAAAGTATAATCTCATGCACATTCGTTTCGTGCTCCTACTGATGAGTCGCCAGTAAGCACGAAACGAATGTGCATGAGATTATACTTTCCGCTCATGTTGCCTTTAGTTTAACCTTCTGGTCACAACTAAACTAATTTTTTACGAGGTTCGCAACACCTAATACATACCTGCATATAGTAGTCCGATGTTTTCATTATTAGGCAATCTTCAAGTGCTCTTTAGAATTTTGCCGCGAACTGGACTAGAATTTGGGCACTTTTTCACAGTCTGTCATTCTATCCACTGTCTCATACTACCACACTAGACACTTGTTTTCGTTATATACTGACTAATAATTTGCGTTTGGTCTTCCCTTTAAATGGAGCCTGTATAGCAATTCTTTTGACAAAAAATTTCAACTTACCACACCAAAACTGCCATTGTTGACCTGACAGCATACCTCCCCGTGCAGTTATTTTAAAATGAAGATTTATAGATTTAAACTAGAATGGACTGCGCGGGTGTTGGAATTTATTATTCAAATGAATGTTGGGAGGTTGATTTAAATGTCAAACCGATATTAAATATACAATTTCCAGAACAAACTAAGCAGTATACTTTAGACCAGCTTCGTCATTAGCTGGAACAACACAAGTAATGTCCAGAATCAGTTCACGAACAGGCGCGTGTTTTCTTCGAAATCCATGATTCTATGTATCGCTCTATAGTGAAAGATTGCAGGTTGCTAATTGGAACTTTAGTTCTAAAGTAATGCCACATAAGCTCCAACTGAATCAAAGACTAACTAAATAACATAATTTAACATATAAGCGAAAATTGTGTGTATTGTACGGCAGTGTGGCGCAGTGGATAGAGTCACAGAATCCAAAGTGCGCTTGCCCTAGTTAGAACGTTGTCTGCGACAAAATCCTGAAAATTACTTGAAGAGTTCCAAAAAAGTACAACACTTATTTAATCCAAAAAAAAACATTCGTTGCACGGGTGGTGAAATCAATTTTCGATCTTGTTATAAACGCCCTTAAATACATTTTTCAGTAAAAATTAAGCATTGTATGATGTAGAAAACGCAATTTATCCAGTAGACCGGTATCGTCCTTATTGGGAACTCTTCATTTTTTGCCAAGAATGTGACGAGAACAGGAGTCGAACCTGGGCACATCTGCTCAAGATTTAAAGCAACATAATCCAAAGCATACGTGTCCAGTTTCGATCCCAATCCGCGGCAAGTTCTGGACGAAACTATTCTAATGCTTGATCTGGCTTTTATACATTATGCAATGATTAATTTTATACTAATAAACGTACGTCTATTATAGGACAGGTTTTCATAGCAAACTCGCAACCTAGAATTAAATAAAATGACAAGTGTGTTTCACTGGTTGTATTGCATTTCCTATCATATACAACGCTTTGTTTACACTGATATATATATATATATATATATATATATATATATATATATATATATATATATATATATATATATACTTTATTATGTCCATTGTTTTCGAATATTAAACAGTATATTTCTAATTACTCGGTTTTACTAATATAAATAGAAGCAAAACAGGTTCAGATTTCTTGCCATCCTCATAACCAAATGAAAACCTCGGATGTATAGAAATGAAAAATTGCAAAGTGAAGTTTAATAGTGTCGAATTAAATGTCTATTATCCACTTTGTTATTAACATCTTTTATTTTCTTAATCAGATATATATATATATATATATATATATATATATATATGTATATATATATATATATATATATGATGCGATTTGTGTTTAAATCAATCATGTAACATTGATTTAAATAAAAATAAATATTGCATTACCGTCATGTGTAAAACAATGTAAGCTTACATAAATCCAAAATCTAAACTGATCAGGTGATCAGTTGCTTTGTCCGTCAAACGTGAAATAATATGTGTTCATTGTTTATATTTATAAAATTTGATATGGTGGTGTAAAGGGAGCGTATGTTTAACATTCGATTATTTCTGCTTTATATGTAGTGTATAAAATCATTAACGAAAATTTGTTCTAATAAACAGAAACAATTTTTTTAAATATCAATAAGGTTACTCCTAAAGTTAACAGTATTTTATCTTGTATTGATCTTAAAACATGAAGCAACTAATATCCCGAAGACGCACAAGTTGTCCAACTTAATTATACATTACCTATAAGAAGAATCATTGTTAAAGAAATAATATGAAAATGGAGTAATCAAATAAAAAGGTCAAATTATGAATCGAAAGCTAATCTAATGTTTATCGACATAATGAAATAAACAGTGGGCAAAACTGCTCATAGTCTCATAATTTATGAATATTTTTTTGACAGAGAATAAATCTCTTTAAATCATGTTTGAGAGCTAGATATTAACATCAATCACAATTTATTTACTCAGTCTTACAGCAGAAAATTTAGCGTCAATCTCACGTAAATTTCCTTGAATTTTCGTTGGTACTATAAGAATTGCTTGCACAGCTGATCGAAAATTTTTCTTTTAATCTTTTTAAAACATTGAGGTTTGACCCTGATTGGGGCCACCCTCGTCTTACCGCTAAAATTGAATGTTTTGCCATAAAATAATGTAAGTTCAATTGAAATAATTAGCTATATTTAAATAAAAGTCTTTTATTTATGAATCCTATAAGTTTGATGAAAGTATTCAGTTGACTTTGCCAGAAGATTAGTTGGTATTTAAAAATGTTAAAAAAATGTGATCATAAATGATTATATTACAACGATAGTAATTGCCTTATAAATAGAAATCTACATGAGCACAGCAGTAAACTCAACGTAAGAAAACTATAATGCATCCGTTCAACGGTTATTGTTCATGCCAAATCAGCGTGTTCACTTTTAAAAACTCAATTAGCAACGCTTTCAGAAGCCTAGTAAATCACTCAAAGACACATAAAGCGGCAACGGTTTAGATTGAATATAACTCACAAGATCAAATAATTATAATAATCAGTTATAAATAAAGCTATATATAGTTATTTAGCTTTAGACTCGAATTCTGAGACAGGAATAATTGTTGTGATAAAGGTTCAGATGATCGGCTATTCAAAAATTTTATATGTGTAAATGATAAAGCAAAAAACAAATAACTATATACGAATGCAAACTAAAAAGCATGTTTATTAATAACTATGCTAAAGTGTATGGTTCGTGTGAAAGTTTAAAGCTAGTTTAAATTATTCTGTTTCATCACGTTACTATTATTTTATAGTAGTATATAAAAATTAACATTATTCTTCACATTGATGATGTTAAGTTGAACAATATATTAATGTAATTAAACGAACATTGGTTGCGCGGGTGGTGATAACAATTATTATAATCAAGGTTGCGGTCTTGATATAAACACCTGACCCATTAATTACTTACATATGTCAGTATAAACTAAGAATTGTTTAGTGTAGAAAAGGCAATTCTATATTAATGAACTGTTAGTGATTAAATGGTGTACATGTTATCGCATTTCAGAATTTCATTAATCCCATAATATTCAGCCAATAGTTTCTCGCAAGTATGCAAACACAAGGTATAGAAATGTAAATTCACCAGTAACAACCTGTTATCTTACATTTTAATGAACATATTAATTATTATAAAATTAATAGAATTAAGAGCAACGGCAAATAAAATATATATAATAACAAGACTACATCAATTACTACCACTACTATTACTACTGCTATTACTACTATGAGGTATTACTACAACAGCTATTACTATAAATAATATTACTACTACTAGTATTACTTCTAATAACTACAAAATCTATTATTCTAATAAAAGTTATAATTTTTATTACAAATGATACGAATACTACTGCTACTAGTTGCAGCATATATATATATATATATATATATATATATATATATATATATATATATATATATATATAATATAAATTTATTTGGCTGAAAACACCAATAAAGTAGGTTGAACAAGAACAAGAATAACTTTACTTGAAAACGTTCATCTGAAATATTTGAATGAATTTGACAATGATGAAATATAATAGTTTATAAATTATAACGGTTTAATTTGATTGAGCAAATCCTCATTACGCTTTTCATATTAGAAATAATTTACTTAAAGGAAATTTACAGACTTTGAATGAACGCCGATCTTATTTTATTTAATCAATCTCAAAACATTAGAACCGAGTCTAAATCGCGCGTAGATTTAGGTTTGTACCACTTCCAAGCACGACAGCGAACGAGTAACCAAGATTTAATGCCTGGAATAAACAGTGCGCCTTTTGCTACTATTGTTTTCACGTAGATTGCAATTGATTTGAATTAAATCAGCAAAATAACTATAAGGTATAAAAGTAGCGATTTTACAGTTATTGCTGCGTTCATAAGTTTAATTTAGTCAAAAAGTTAGTGAAATGAAAGCAGGCCAGTACTCAACTACTATTTTTATGAATGCCAATGATAGCAGTAATTAGATCAGCCATGTTCTTAGTTATTCCCGTAAATTTAAACCGCGTGAAGTAAATACAGTCGGATCAAGCACTACCGACGGTACAATATCAACCGCGAATAAAAATGCTAGTGAAGCATTTCAACAAATAACCGAAGATGAAAATTCTAATGAAAGTGGTAACAACATGCATCGTATCAAGCAGACTAAACCAATTAGCACATGCACTGTCAGAAATCATAGCACACGGAGGGTACAAATATTAGTTAGCGCGAACAAATTATTATTATTCAGGCAATTTTGTAAGAAATCAACACTTTACAGGAAAACTGGTTAGCAGACAGAAAACAATCCAGCAGCCAATAGAAATTAAAATATTTAAAAAAATTGTGCTTGCGAGCTTTTGATGTTGTAAATGAAGGAAAATTTTACAATGTGGAATACAAACGTTTAACTCGTTCGTCGACTGAAATCTATTTTCGAATATCCCTGTAGACAAAACCATAGATTTCCTTGATTGTAACCATACATCACTCCACATGCTTTCAGGTCGTCTAAAAATTCGCCTCGGTAAACGCAATAAAGGGCGTTCAATTCAATATCCAAAATCAATAGTTCATGCAAGTAAAAGTAACAAAAATCTGCTAGCCGATGTTTACATGTTATTTCGAGAACCAGGAACACTTAATCCTCATGATAAAATTTGCTGTCATTTGTGTATCTGAAGAATTTTTATGTCACTTTCATAATCATAAATAATGATGTGGAAACAAATGACATGATTTAAATTGTCATAACCTGGAAAATCATACTCAGTTTACGTGCGAGTGCAAAAACCCTCAGTCTGACGCACTAATTATTCACGACATTTTTCTGCTGAGTCAGGAAGCTGGTAGTCAAAAACGGAAACCATACCGGAAAGAGACATGGACTGCATATTCCGACCATTGCCACAGGGCTGCCAATTATACCTTTGACATGATGCGCAACATCATACATATTTTCTCGAAGAATGAGAGAAAAGCAGATATTTATCGGATGCCTAATACACAACTGTTGAATGATTGTACAACAGAACGCGTGTTCAACAAAAATAAAAAGGATAAACTCACTGTAATCGAGAAGCTCAGCGTTATATATATATATATATATATATATGCAATTACTGAACTTGTTGCCTTTGCGTCTAAATACAACTGACACAGGGGGAAATTTCGCAATAGCTGTATAAATTTCTCGCAAAAATAACACCCCAGACCAGGCAGTTTTGTAACTGTTTTTCAAATCACAAATCAAATATTAATTACACAAAGCAGAGGCTATTTTCAGAGAAATCATTATTCCTCAACAGGAAACAGAAAATTTAACATTATTTGAGTACACACCAGTGAGATTTTTGGATTATACCTGCGTGTATATGATTATGTGTGCGTCTTTTTGCTTGGTGGTGTGTAAGTGTGTTCGTGCTCAAGAATGTGCGTTTGATGTTTCTGTTGTATCATATCCAATATGTATATTGAATCCAATTAAATCCTATGCTTTTAAAATTGAATATATTCGGTAACAGATTCTACGGTCGAGTTGAGTACCTGCTTAAAGAAAATGGCCTGTGTATTTGTGTTTTGTTCACCTGCGTAATAATCAAATTATGCTTCAATACACGATCCATTTCTTAACTCATATTACGAATTAAGAACTATTTGATTGCGCGGTTGGTGATAATAGCAGTTAAACTTAATTGGCGGGCTGGAGATAAGGACCATTCCCATTTTAGTATATCACTTACAGAACAAACGAACTTTATTCGCATGTACTGACGTGTTTCGAATTTTTATGGTCATCCGAAAAGCACAACGGTTAAAGAATAACGAGGATTATAGTAATGGGAAATGAAAAAGTCGACTATATCAACTACTAGTCTCGCACAGATTGCAATTGACAGATGCCATAGAATTCTTATAGGCGTCGTTACACACATACATTTAATTGAATTAGGAACTGATTCATTTTGCAGTTGATGATGACACAAAGTCTAACCAAGTTTACGGAATTGGTAACATGTAAACCTTTCACACAGCATGCTAAAGAAATGCGAATAGTGAATGCCGACTTTAATGCTATAAAGCTAGAATTCTTTAAAAAATGATGCCACATTGCATCCATGTAATAAATGCGGAAATTTGTTTTAAACTATCAAAAATCGTTAGTTTAAAAAATTGAAATTCATTGGCATTATTGAGAAATTCTAGAACGTTCAAACATTTTAATCGATTTTGAGAAGTTCTGCCTGAAATAATAAAAAAATATTTAAATAATATTAAATACTATTTAGCATTTTAATATCTAAAAGAGAAATCAATGTGTTCATCTTTGTGTAATTAATTTTATTAAAGTTGCGAAAAAATGTACTTGTTGACTCATGTTGAACGATCACAAATATTTTCCATTTTCATATAGCCGCCTCACCTTTATAGAGCGACTTAAAATCTGCAAGCACATTTACTTATACTGTTGGTAAAATTAACCCAGTACGTCTTGAAAGACCTCCCAAGTGCCATGAAGAAAACAAGACAAGCAAGCAACGACTTCGAGAACTGATTTTTTAAAGTTTATTTTCAGAAACATCATAGAATCAGCTCAGTGATTGAAAGGTAAACAGTTTCCCGCATAAACGATTTCCTGGGAAAATCGGGTAATCGATTGCCCGAGTTCAATTCGACAATAATGCTAAACAGTTTTCTCCAATTTACGTACACCTGCCACGGAAAAATGAATGTATTAAACATTCATAGATTGCGCAGGTAGTGAAAACAATTCTTTAGATCAAGTTTGCTAGCTTCAATTAATCACCAATCCCATTGCATTTAACCAGTCGTAGAACAACCTATCAAAACTACCGTCAAACAAACCCACTACACGTGAGACTACTAGGGTGGGAGACGCATATCTAATTTTGTTTTCCATATATATATATCATATATATATATATATATATATATGTATATATTACGATTTTATCCTCGCCAGTCAGTTTTCCATAATGTTCTGATGATGATCTTGGAAGGTCAAATGCGTCAGTACGTGTCATTGAAGGTAGTTTTGCTATGTTTTTCAACAACTGGTTATATTCAATGGGATTGATGTTTACTCCGAGCTCGCAAAGATTATTTAAAGAAATAATTGGATTCTTCTTGTTCGTATGTGTTGAGCGCACGCCTTTTTGGTCTTTATTGCATAATTGCCTCTAATGCATGCGCCTACAAAGCTTTAATCGATATCGCCTAGATTTCATTCACTAAAATAAAGCAGAAGGTTAAATGCAGCTTTACCATTGCATTATGACGAGACAGCCTTATCTACAGTACAACCAGAACCTTAGATGAGCCCTATTGTATTTTCAGCGGAAAGAGCTCAAACCTAAAAACGTCTTCTTCGGAGTCTGTAACTATCCAATGCGCCACCATGCCGCAAGCTGCAAAAAATTTTCAGTTATTTACTAAATTAGGTTTTGGTTAACCTTTATTCAGATGGAGCCTTTATGACATCTCTTTAGGTACTAAGATCCCTCTGACCACCATAAAACTGTCATTAGAGAACACCTCGCTACCTGCGCAGCTAGAATTGAAATACATATCTGTATAATTAAACGATCATTGTTTAAGCGGGCGGTGATAACAAATATTGTAATAAAGTTTGCGATATTTATATAAAAACCAATCCCATTATATGCATAAAACGAGCGTTATATAAAGTAGAAAATGCAAATTATCAAGTAGACCGAGTTGAATCTTATTGGGAACTCTCCATGAACTTTCCAGAATTTTGCCGTGAACAGGTCTGGGCACGTCTCCTTCCGAGTCTGTTTCTATAAACATTGAGCCACCCTGTCGCATGCTGTATATAAATTGTAGTCATATACCAACTTATATTTTCTGGTTAGCCTTTCCTTCAGGTGGAACCTATTTGAAACCTATTCAAATCTGGAGTTGAAAATCAAGACTCTCATCTATCATTGTACAATAGACATCATGTCACTTGATGGAAAATTTTGTTGTATAGTCGAAAAGATAATTTTGATTATTTTTAAATTATCAGTATTAACTCAAAATTGTGTCAGATAGCGAAAGCGTAGATCGGGTTCTTTTTTCATAGCAACTTTTCAGGTGTTGTCAAGACTTTTCCGTAGACGGAATACAAACCTGACAATGTTTGTGACGGAGTCTGTGATTACCGAATACGCAAATACAAATACAAACTTATATTTTCTAGTTAGCTTTTCCCTCATAAGAAGGCTATTTGAAATCTCTTCAAATCTGAAGTTCTAATAAATCACCGTCGTCTGCCATTGTAAAACAGACATGACACCACATGTTAAAAATCTTTTGAGTTGAAGCTAATGGCAAGCTTTTAATTACATGTATGTTTCAAGTATAAACTCAATGTTATGCGCACAATACGGCACAGTATGCGCAGTGAATAGAGTAGCAGGCTGCGAAGTAAATTTGCCTCGGTTTGTGTCCCGTCCGCGTCAACATCTGAACAGCACTCAAAGAGCTCCCCTTATGAATGCAATCCGTTTACTGGATGAATTATCCTAGATATCTTTTGCAATATTTAGTTTATACGGGCTATATATATATATATATATATATACCGGACAACATTGAAGTAGAGCTAAATTTGCTTCGCGAAGAGTTGAGAAATAATGGATATCCGGACTGGTTAATCGAATACAACTTGAGGCAACGCAACAAAATCGAGGCCAATTTGGAGGAAAACAAAACTCCTCAGAGAGTAACGCTTAGTGTTCCCTTTGGAGGTGATCTTCCAGCGGAAATCTTCAAACGAAAAGTAATTCGAGCGACTAAAGCACAGTTTCCATCAATACAGGTGAAAGTGGTGTTCAACACAACAAAACTGATGCGCACGAATGAAAAAGATAGCCTCTCTATGACGTCAACACCTTTGTCTGTATACAAATTTCAATGTACCTGCAATGCTCAGTACATCGGCAGATCAAAAAAGAGGCTCGAAACTAGAATAAATCAACATCTCCCTCAAAAACTATTAAAGAGGGGTGCAGCTCCTGCACAAAAATCAGCAATTTGCGAACATGTACTACTCACAGGTCATGCTGTTAGTAGTAACAATTTTCCAGTTCTCTACAAGGCAAAAACAGAGAAAATACTTCTGGCTTTTGAAGCTATTGCAATTAATAAGCTGAAGCCCTGCTTAAACGTGCAGAAAATAATTCAAAAGAAATTAAATTGGACTGGAACAAAGACATAACCGACATGCCTTTAAAAATAGCCAACGCTTCGCAAAATACGACGCAATTACAATGAAAGCGATGACACACCAAATGACGTTACGCAAAAGGAGTGGTCTAAATTGCACAAAAGTAGTGGTCTAAATTGCGCAAAACAGAGGCTAACATAACGAAGAGGAGATTGGCTACAAAAAATGTACAGTGGGATTGAATGAACGAATATACTAACGAATCCAGAACAATGGCTGTAGATACTGGTAGAAATAAGATTTATTAATAAATGTTATTCCATGGAGTACGTTGTTTTGTTCTTACATTTTAAAAATGGTAAAATTAGAAACTATCAATATATATATATATATATATATATAACTAAAATTAATAATGTCGCATGAGTTTTGATGGCCTTGAGATTAGAGTACTAGACTCTTAAGCAGACGTTGCCATGTTGAAGCCCTGACCGTGGCAAATTCTAGACAAAAACCTGAAGAGTTACAAATAATGTAGAAACCGGTCCACTGGATGAATTGCCTTTTCTACATTATACAATGTTTAGCTTATACTGACAAATGTATGTATATAATTGGACTAGTTTTTATCTCCAAATCATTACGTAATTTAAATAAAAATATTTAAAATTATATACTTTAAGTAAGGTTTCTGTTAAAACGATCTTGAACACAAATAGGGTATTATATTTGAACGTGTAAATCACAACTAATGATAAAATGGCAATTTATGTTACCGTAAACACGTCAATGCTTCTCGCAGGCAAAAAGTGTTTCCAGTTTTTTTCTCAATTTATTAAATCCATTTGCATTTTGGTAATGCAAACTACATCGCGTGCTTTTAATATATGGAAGTTTAAATCCTTTTTGTCTATTTTAATTGCGCAGTCCATCACAGAATGAAGTGAAAATTTCCTATATCAATAGCAACGTTAATAAAACTGACGTTCGTTTAGCATTACACTTTAACGTGAATGCCTGAACTCTCATATATGCTATTTGCATAATATGATCTGTTGATTGCACAGATAAATTGACAACAATATTTAAAAAGTGAATTAAATAGTGGTTACTTTTAGACCAGAAACTATGAAACGTAATGTGTTCGCTAGATTGTGAAGTGACGTAAACATTTCTGCGTTATTGGTAAACTAAATGAGCTTCGAAGTGATGTCGTAGTTCTAATTACCGCCTCAGTAAAATATAAATTGAATACGTTTCGGGAGAATACTTTTTTCCGTATTAATACAACAACTGTTTGTCGTATTTTGCTTAAATATTATTTATATTTCGCTATTATTGGTAAATTGTAATTGCAAAATTAATGTAAGAGTTTATCATAAACCCAATATTGGGTATAAAAATGTTTAAAACCAATATTAGAGCAATGCTATGCTTAAAGTTCTGCACTGCAATATGACTGTGCGATTTCTCATAGATGTCAACTTATATACCTAAAGGTAAGTTAAATTTGGTATTTAAAAGAATATATCAAAGCAGGATACGAATAACAGGCGATCTGATATTTGATGTTTCTTTCGAATAACTTAATAATTTCAAGCAATCAGGCGATTTAATACTACTTCTTTACCGAATGATACTAAGAAGTACATATTGAACATACTTAGCCATTTGTGACGTAGGACCAACAAAATCACTGTTGGCAATAGAGGGAGCCTTGCCACGATACACGGGTACTAAATCGTGATTATTGATTTTAATATTTTTTCCGTCTCTGCCGCTGCAATAATATTGACAACAAGATGAGGAAATTACATGGATTTGACAACCGATCATTAGATCAGAATGAATGTTGTTCAAATAGGACGCATGCTGGTAGGTGAGTGAACAAGGCGCTTATTCAAATCCTGTTTTCAGGACATAAATATCGCCACTTCTATTGCGAGTTTAATATAAACTCCTGACCCATTATACCTACATGCATATATCAGTATAAACTAAGAATTGTATAGTTTAGAAAAGACAATTCATCCAGTAGACCGGTTTCGTCCTTTTTGGGAACTCATCACGTACTGGCCAGACCTTACCGCGGACAGGGCTCGAACCTAGGCAGGTCTGCTTCGGAATCTATTGCTCTAACCACTAAACCACCATGCCGCAATCTACACCCAATTTTCAGTTATATACTAACTAATGTATGTAAAAGTAAGAGTCAAACTATGCCCAGTAATACGAATTGACGCGTTTGTAAACTTTTCCGATATACAGAGCGTTCTAATTCCTTAGAGAAAATTTAACATCGTGCCCAGGTGATAAAAAATGGAAGTTAAAATGGATCACATCGTGTAATTGGCAGTAGATTTTCAAAGGATTTTAAACAGTTAAAGAAATTATATTGGTGTTTTCGTCAATTTTCTATTTCGGTTCAATACCCTTTATACGTTTTACGTCATGTACTGACGGTAATTATATATATGCCAGGCACATTATTAAGTGAAAATTTACGGAAAAGTTTAAATAACTTGCGGCTAGTAACACAAAAATTAATTTTAAATTTAAGATCTTAATTTTCCTTTTTGCAATGAAAAATAGGTTTCTTCGGCTTTAAATGATATTTGCACACAAGCCCGACCACAAAATATACTTTTCAAAAGTTGGTTTCCTTAACGTATGTTTTCTGTATGCTGTATACCATAAAATCTCCCAGCGACAATTCGAACATCCACATAATTGCCTATGTTATTATAGAGAATTTAACATTTTCGAGATGCATTTTTATGCATAAAAAGTTGCCATTTATAGTTGCCTTCTTCAACTCGAATTTCGAAGCAGAAGAAAATTTGCTGTTTTTCTTCAACCAGACAAATCAAATCATTAGTAAACTCGTAAAATTTTTCGCATAATGAGCGCAATTCAGAAAACCGTGCATGCAGGCATTAATTCGGCAGCGAATCACAGACAAGGTTTCAAAAAAGAATAAAAATTGGCCAGTCGATTTGGGACTGTCTGACGAGAAAAAACGTTGGTTTAGACATACTTTCCGATTAAATACTATTGCATTAATTTAATTACCATTGCCTATCCAACGAACAATAATGATTCGCGTTCACATTATAAGCATTTTCATTTTATTAATTATTTCATTTTTTTATAATGCCTCAGATTTTATTTATAATAGCATGGAATAAACTTGGCTAATGGCAAAACTAAAGTAACAGAATGGGCTTCTTATTTTGCACAATTTCAATGATTAAAATCATAAGCACTACATTATTAATCTAACAATTAGCATTATCAGCTAGATAACCAGAAATTACGCGGGCGGTGATAATAATTACTTAGTCAATCTTGTCGGCATAATATAAACTCCAACTATTTTTTAAATGCAGTCGGCCCAGTAACAAAATTGGCGCGCTTTCACTAATCCGCAACACAGCACAACGGAAAATCGATAAACGTGAACCACACCGCAACTCCATTTGTATGAGTTCGGAAAAATTTAGAAGCGCGGCTCTCGCCAGTAAGATTTACAGACAGCAATATTCACACAGACAATGATTGATTAGTTTAAAAAACATTATACTATCGAAAAAAACTGTAAAGTTATTATATCAGTGAATGCATAATATACGTAAAAGCGACATTAATGTAACGTATATGTATGCGAGATGAAATTGGATACGAGACACGTATCTGAATTTCTGCAGCTTATTTGCAAACTTCACTGGGATCGCTTCTAGTCAGAATTTATTTGCACCTAATTAAATCTTCGCAATTTTATAAATGACTACGTTATTTGAGACTGGTGCTTACATCTATTCAGCAAACATGATTTTATTAGTTGCTATCAACATCTATGCATTCAGGGATTGTTCAATTTGGTAAAAAATATAAAGGCGTAGGGTAAGTTGGAAAAAAGTTTTCAAATGACTGCGTAGAATTGGTGCAGATGCAATTCCAGTGAAGGCTGCATTTATGGTTTGTTTATAACTTTTATATACAAAGATATTTGATATTCAAACAAATTAGTTCTAATATGACCAGAAAGACTACCAAAGACAGCATGCACATTATTTGCATGCTTCCTGGCGACTGATCAGTAGGAGCCGGTACTACGACCTGTATCTACTATATATTTGGGTGAGGAAGTGAAGAATAATACGCTAAAATCTCCTAAAGAACGTGTAAACCTGCTAGTGAAACTAACTTCGTGTAGTCTTTGACAGTGCGACTTCGCTAACTCCTATATATATATATATATATATATATATATATATATATATATATATATATATATATATATATGAATTAGTGTTTACTTCGCCCGCAAACTTGATTTAAAGAATTGTGTGCAACTATTGTTTGGTGTTTTATACAACTAGTTTATAAAGTAGGAGTAGTTAAAGCTCAGCAATATACAGGCGAACCCTGAGTGCTTTATTGAATAAAACATGTAATTGTAGCAAAATCTGTATAAGTGTCGTACATTTGACTGCATAGAAACTGTGTTGCCCATGTTTTAGTCGCATACAATTTATGCAAAGGGACAAGGGGTGTGAGCCGCATTTCCAATTTTCTCTTCTTTTCATTATCATTTCAATCTGATTTATTTTAGTCAAATTATCAATGTGATATTTGTGACATGCTTAAAAATTTTATCGACGTGAATCATCGCATTAAATTTACTTGCGACCACAAAGTCCCCGTGTCTGAAGCACTACATATCCTTGACGTATTGCTAATGAGACAGGAAGATGACATTCTAAAATGGGAAAATATATCAAAAGCGGACATGTATTGAACAATACATTCATTACCTCAGTGCCCTCCTAATTTCCCAAAAGAGTAATTTTATATGCAATTTATCCTACAGTATAAGGAAAATCTGTTCCAATGAATGTCAGTGTCAAGAATTGGCAGTGCTAAAAATGATTTATCCGACAACTGGAATTAAGAAATGTCCTTAAAGCAAACTTGAAAAATAAACAGAGACAAGAAAGTGGTGAATCTGCACCCAAATAAAAGAATATATTAAAGAAGTGGAATTATTTACTGGAAGAATTGATATTTAATTTTACAACAAATTAAATGGTAAACATAATCGGAAAGGTAGGCTACCTGCAATCAAAATGTCCAACATTATTTATTTTCAAAAGTTTCGTAGCTGCTCAGTGCATTATGTAGGCCGATGTAGACAAATACAAAGTTTGTGGATTAAATGTCATTTTAGACTTAAAAAAAAGTTATACCGGTCTACTGGATAAATTGCCATTTCAATACTATATAATGCTCAGTTTATACTGAATGAAGTATTTACTTAATGAGTCAGGTGTTTATATCAAGATTGCAACCTAGATTATAGTAAATGCTATCACAGCTCGCACAAAAAATGTTCGTTTGATCATTCTATGTTCAATCCAATACCACTTCCTTATATATTATTGTGTCTGTTCTATAATGGAACTTTGGGTCATATGACCTCCACCTAAAAGAAAGGCCAACCAAGAAATTTTAGTTTATACATAACTGAAAATTGTGCGTAGTGTGCGGCAAGATAGCTGTAGCAATATTCACCTTTGAGACCAAGAACGCTCCAAGTGTCCTATTTAGGGCTGACATGAATTCAAAAGAAAGTCATCGAAGAATTGCACGAATTAACTTGACGCAGCCAGCACAATGATGAAAGCAGTCTTCAAACTGCAGACGTGAATATAAAATAATAAATATTTGTATTTTTTACTAATTTGATGCGCTTTATTCGAGAAAACTCCTTTAAATAATTAATTAAAAATAAAGCATTTGTGTTGAGTTTAAAATGGCTTCTGACTGATGGGAAAACTTAGTAAGATAATTGTGGGTACAAATTAACATTTTGTCTGCTGATTTAGGGATAACTAAGTTTCGCCTGGACGCATACTTATAATAAATTCTGAAAGGGTACGCATAAACAACCCGACCAATATAGGTGAAGTCAATAGTGGCTAAGTGAGTAGTGCACCAGATTTCGAAGCAGACGTGCCCAGATTCGATCCTTGTTCGCGGCAAATTCTGGGTAGTACGTGATGAGTTCCCAATAAGGACGAAACGGGTCTACTGGATGACTGGCCTTTTCTACATTATACAATCCTAAGTTTATATTGAAAGATGTATGTACATAGTGGATCAAGTGATTATATCAAAATCGTAATCTTAATTAAAATAAACAAAGTGAGCTAGACGAAATGCATTTCCGCAATAGTTAAAACCATATTTTATAATAAGCACACTCTAAATCAGGCGGATTTTTATGTTCTCAAAATCAGAAAGGTAAAAATATATTACGTAAAACGGAGACTGTTGCATTTGACATGCTTAATTCCCAGATAAATAAACAAAAGAAATTTATACATGACTTGAATTTAGACCGGTGATATATTTTTGATTGTGCGTAGGAGTCCGTGTGTGCCTCAGCATGCAGGTTTTCAACTTCCTGTTGTCATTTTATTATTTATTTGTTTAACCAGACTTTGTCTCGTTTTTTTATCAAAAATTTTGATTAAATAATGTATCAGATAATACAACCGAGTTAAGTTCTGACGAAAAGACAATGGCCATTTTAAACTGAGTTTTGGATATGAACTTCTGTCCCATTATTAACATACATTTGTCAGCATCAACTGAGCATTGTTTAGTGTAGAAGAGGCAATTCGTCCAGTTGACAAGTTTCGTCCTTATTAGGAACTCATTACGTACTGTTCAAAATTTTCTGCGGACAGAGCTCGAACCTGGGCTTGCCAGCTTCAGAATCTGCTGATCGAACCACTGAGCAACCCTGCCGCATGAGCGGTTTCGTCCTTATTGGGAACTCATCATGCACTGACAAAAATATGCCGCGGACAAGGCGCGAACCCGGACCTGCCAGCTTTGGAATCTGTTGATCCAACCACTGAGCCACCCTACCGCACAACCGGTTTCGTCCTCATTGGGAACTCATCATGTACGAACCAAAATTTGCCGCGGACAGGGCTCGAACCTCGGCACAACTGCTTCGGAATTTGGTGATCAGTTTTGAGCCCTGTCCGCGGCAAATCCTTTACAGCAAGTGATGAGTTACAAACGGGGACGAAACCAATCCACTGGATGAATTGCTTCTTCTACACTACACAATGCTCGGTCGCCACTGACAAATGTATGTACATAATGGGTCAGGTTTTTAAATCAAGATCGCAAGCTTGATTAAAGTAATTGTTATCAGCATCCGTGCAACCAAGGTTCGTTTAAAATATGTATAAGTGATTTACATATTTGCTTTTAAGCTTCTATATATGATTTATTTCACAATTCAAATTAATAACACTTAAAAATTACCGAATGAAAATTTATACCCAAGAAACGGAGTATTCATAAAATATAACCCACAAAACTTTATCTAAATAATTGATTTTGGCACCACACAATGCATATGTTTATTTTACATTTAACACCATGTATATTTAAATACTGTTTGTTGCGAAGAACTAATATATATGCAAGTATGTATTAGGTGTTGCGAACCTAGTAACAAATTAGTTCAGTTTTGACCAGAAGGATAAACCAAAGGCAGTATGAACAGAAAGTATAATCTCATGCACATTCGTTTCGTGCTTACTGGCGACTCATCAGTAGGAGCCGGTATAATGCCCTTTAACCACTATATATTTGGTCGAAGAATGTGGAATTATAGGACGGTACAATCTCCTCGACGAATGTATAAACCTGCAATAGTGAAGCTAACATCATATAAAGTCTACGACAATGCGACTTCATGCACAGTAAGCACGAAACGAATGTGCATGAGATTATACTTTCCGTTCATGCTGCCTTTGGTTTATCCTTCTGGTCACAACTGAACTAATTTGTTACTAGGTTCGCAGCACCTAATACATACTTGCATATATATTAGGTCTTCGCAACAAACAGTATTTTACTGTAATATATTGAATTGAATGATGTCATGCTTACCGCGAAATGTGATAACTGATATCGATGAAAGCCAGAGTGTATGGTTTAACTGGAGTAACAGGTGTTCGGAAATTGTTGTAATTCTCAATTTGGGTGAACTTTAGCACGAATTGATATCCATCAGTTTGGTATCATGTACCGACTCGGAAACCATAGTGTTAGTATCCGGTACTCATCGATTACAAAAAAGGTATCAGTTACTAACACAATAACCATAGTGTTAGTATCCTTTACAGACTCGGTATATATATTATATAGTGTGAGTTAGCGTTGAAGTCGCATTGTCGTAGACTTTATATGATGTAAGCTTCACTATTACAGGTTTACATATTCGTCTAGGAGATTGTAGCGTCCTATTATTCCACATTATTCGACCAAATATAAAGTGGTTAAATGGCGTAATACCGGCTCCTACTGATGAGTCGCCAGTAAGCACGAAACAAATGTGCATGAGATTATACTTTCCGTTCATGCTGCATTTGGTCACAACTGAACTAATTTGTTACTAGGTTCGCAACACCTAATACATACTACCATGTATATTTGTTGCAAGAAAGCATAAATGCACTATTGGACATGAACTGTGCAACCAGATTTCCTATCAAGTTCAACTTATGCGATACTATTTTATGTGTATACCACAGCTCTGATTTGTCGTCTTATAGGTGCAATATGAATTCTTCGCTGCTGGCCATTTTACCTTTCATGGTCAAAGTTCTATACGCGTTGCTACGTGTGTCTGGCCATAAGTTTACGATGTTGTGCGACTTTTTAATTAGAGCATGATTACTGCTCATATCAAATCGGCAAATGTTAATAAGTGATGCTATGAGTTCATATATTTAAGAAACCATCTGCCATACTCTTATGAAAAAAATTGAATTTTTATTAAATTATAGTTATTTTTTGCTAACATCTTCCCACAGCTAATTATTTGTGCAATTCACAGTAATGAATCGCATTTTTTGGTAAAAAACTGTAAAATTCTCTTCAAGCTATGAGCTTGCTTGTTGATTGACAGAATAAAGGAAATTGCACTTGATTTAGTACTTCTCCCCGAGTTGTCTAAATCAAATTATAATCTACTGTATTGCACTAATACCTTCGCGTCGGCACTCACCTAATATACGCTAGTGTTTTCAATTAGAGGGTCTTTATATGTTTTAAGCTTGCCCAAAGCCGAATTACATCGGCAATGAGTAATAAATTATCATTTGTATCAACCAATTAAGCGTAATAGAGTGTATTTTTCCCTGGCTCGTAAACAAGTCAGGATAAAACAACCTGGTTAAAACGATATTTCCCGTTCTGTAGGGCTTTATATGCATGATTGTGTTAATGTAAATATTTGCGTGACCATTTGACGAAATGTTCATTGTTGTAAAAACCAGTCTACCTTCTATTGGGTCTAAAGTCAACAACTTTACTTCATCAGCTGACCTGTTGCACTCTAATTTCACGTCCACACAAGAAATGGTTAGGTATAATAAAGGATAGTGGCGACAGTCGCCTCAATTATCTAATTTTATGAATTGATTAAAACAAATTACGATCCAGTAGAAAGACTCTTGTTTCATCCAAAAAATTTTTGCTGTAAGAGTCGTATAATTAACACTTTTAGACGTTTTGGTGACCGTAAAAGTCAACATTGCTCGCTAAGTTGAAGAAGTAAAGCTTAGCTTATGTTGTTTATCATTAAAGTACTTTTCAGCTTTGTTTCTAAAGTATAAAATACTTCGCAAGTCTCTATCATTGGCTTCTATTTGAATAACTTGAAAGAAATTGTAAAATGTGTCAAAATGTGGTTAAGCTTTTACTCAAACAAGGCCGAATTAAAGATTTTGGGAAATATTTCGCGATTATTTAAAGGTGATATTTCACATACTGAACTAAATGCAGAACAAGGCAATTAAGCTTGATTTTAATTATCGTTTATCGAAATCCATGCTTTTTAGAAAAGTCATATTTCAAATTGATAACTCTTCAGATGCATTCATTGAAAAGTTAGATCTTCCTCGACGCCTAATCAGTAATTTGCTACGTAGCTTGATCTTTAATAAACACCATTTCAATAGTTAACGTGTAAAACACAAATACTATTCCTAAAGGGCATCATGTGCTTGAGCAATTCTGATGGTTATATGATTCGTATTAATGCTGTACAATAACCGAACTACGAGTGCTATCAATTGTCCCGCAAAAGAAAAATGCGGTCAAATCCACAATATGTAAATTTACCTGTAATTGGAAGTTAACAATTAAAAACTTACTATCAATCAGTTCATTTACCTGATCTTCGTTTTGACTAACACGGGCTGATTTCCAATTATTTCTTGAATGATTGCACAATGCGAGCGTCACACTTTGAGCATCTACGTTTTTAATTCGTGGGTAGTCGCTTTACACTATTAGTTTCGCAAAGATAAGATTGGTCCCCATTTCCAAGTACGCGTCGCGTTCGCCTTCGTGATGGTTGGGTACTGATTCGTACCTCTCCTCCGAAGGCTTCAACTTCGTTCATACTAACTACTGGAAATGAGGCACGATCTAATCTTTGTTGACTGGCGACGTTTTGGTACGTAATTCTCCAATCCATTATTAGGCTTCTAATCACACATACACACACAGTAAAAATGCTCACAATAACAGTAAAATCATTAAAACTATTAGTGCGTCAGAAATTACAAAATAAATAGATCTGTTTCTGAATGAGGTTACGAAATTTGCTTAAAACTGTTATTGCGAGCATTTGACCGTGTGTGTGTGTGATTAGCAGCTTGATGATGCAACGGGAATTTACATTCCGAAACATGGACAGGCAACGAAGATTAGATTTCAGTGGGTATATGGAATGATGTTGAAGTCATCGGGGGATAGGTACGAATAAGCACCCTGCCACCACAAAGACGAACACGACAAAATTTCAGTTGTTTTGTACCTTGATGATGTTTCGGCGACACTTGGTGGTCGCCTTCTTCAGTTCGCCCATCATCACAGGTTTTAAAAAACTACCTTCATTAGCTTGTTTTCCAAAACATTTGATGATTGGTGAACTGAAGATGGCATCTACCAAAGGATATCTAAATATCTTCAAGGAACAAAACATCTGGAATTCAGCCTGCGCTAGTCTAAACGCAGATGAGTTAATTTTGATAAAACGAGTTTCGCAATGTTTCAGTCTTGCATGCATTTCATTTGTTCGAAAATGA